>WURT03076913.1:0-13205 GCA_009936505.3 Holothuria glaberrima | reverse complement strand
AGATCAGCAAATGTACCAACAGACCATCCCAGGACGACAAGTGGGGGGGACCGCCGCCCCGCCCCCCCCCCCCCTTAAGTTACGCTACTGGACTCAAGCGCATAAGAACAATCGGCGTATTTGTAGAACCGTCACCTTTAAACGATGCGAATATGTAAGTTTGAGACGGTATTGATAACACGGCTATGAGGTGAGGCTTTTATTACTTTGATTACTGATACGTCCAATGAACTCAATGCTCATTTCCATTTCTGAAGCAAGGATTATTGTAGGTACAATCCCAATTTCTTAGACCTTTAATTTACTAAGCCTGGCTTTTTTCTGTGTATCAGTGTAGCGGGGCCCCTTTGGTCGGGGACCCCGGCTCCCCGAGCCCATAGGAGTTACGCCACTGTGAATAATCAGTAACTGAAGATAAAGCACCGCAAAGTTCCGCGACTTCATCATGCGTTGACCGTTTAGATTTCCAAAAAAATGACGCAGATAGTCAAATTTAGTACGTCGTACGACATTGAGTTGCTCTTTTCAAATACTTAATTCACAAACGATTTTTTCCTTATTGACTGAATGACGGAAATGACATG
The DNA here is from genome assembly GCA_009936505.3 of Holothuria glaberrima. NCBI lineage: Eukaryota > Metazoa > Echinodermata > Holothuroidea > Aspidochirotida > Holothuriidae > Holothuria > Holothuria glaberrima. The sequence goes on along the minus strand of WURT03076913.1, from coordinate 12,621 downwards.
TCATTTGTTTTAATAATAATACGGATGGACTGGCTGCAGCCCCAGCCCCCGCTTCCGACGGCCCCGAAATTACGGGAAAAAATCATTTCTATAATAACTAAATAATGCGCTGGGGTTAAAATTTTGAAGAAAAATCCGTCATGGACCCTGCCAGGGGCTCTAACGCCGGCCTCTAGACCGCTAACATGAAGGCTCGCGCTTTACCCTCATGGTACACATTTGGTTCATAGCCTACACTTAAAGTCAAGGGGTAGTTGCCTCAAAATTGCTTTTAAAAATCAGCAAACTTTTGTAAATCTCCTCTTATTTGTCTTACAAGTATCTTTAAACGATGTTTTGAACGTACTAACTTTTACAAACAAAAGGTAAAGCAACAATTCAGTAACAAAAATATTGTCACATATGAAAAAGGTCAGTATTGAATTAGGACGGGTAGTAGTATGATATACTAATTCTGATTGGGTGCATCATTCCCTTTAAGATTGTCAATCATGGGCCCTCACCCTCGAAATATCTCTATCTAGCCTCGTGATCTCCCCTACCCCCTTTTCTTACGCCTTTGTTAATTGACGGAAGCAAGGTGATCTGTGACAAGTCGAGTCCACGTAGTACTGAATGAAAGCCAGAGCTGTTCAGTCGTGTTTAGGTACGTAGTCAGGGCAACTCTGAGTAGGGGAAGTTTACATTTGATCTTATCACTTATCACTAACGCGGCCAAATAAAGCATACCCTCGTGTCGGGTTACCCTGACTAATAGCTAGGGTGACAAGAGTATGGGGAGGGGATGACGAATGTACCGACAAAATATGTACGGGTCCATCCGTCGATACAAAATCATAAGTACGCCAGTTTGACAACTCATAAAGAGTGTACAACGATAAAAATACTAATATGGAAATATACTTGCTAAAATCCAGGATTTTGCCACAAAAAGGGGGCGGCACACTTTTAGGAGACCACAGCGTGGATTTTTCAGCCCAGGTATGGGGATATCCCCATGGAAATTTTGAAGATTAAAATCCAATTTCAGGTCATCTGGCATGGCAAGATAAGTAGGTCTACTCAAAGACATGTTCTCATGAAGTCGTGCATGGCAGGCGCGGATCCAGGGGGCAACTGGGCGCAATTTCCCCCATGACCAATCTGGAGCCCCCAATACAAGAAAAATGCGCCCTTCTTGCGTCCTAAGAAATTAAGTAAAACTACCACTTGCTTGTTACATTGTTGTATTGATCTCAGATTTACATCAAGCGACAACATTGTCATTTGTGTTACTCTGTGTGCAAGTACGTGCGTCCAGATATATGTACAGCGACCCAAAAAATTTCGTGCTGAAAATCACAGCATATACATTTTTTAGGGTAGCCAAATGATCCTAGTTACTTCTGGGTTGGCGGTTCATGTCATGGCGAACTTCTGTGCACACACTACCTAAATACCTGGCCCCATAGACTAGAGCTGTTTACTATATGAACCCGCGCCGATCGTACGACCTGTAACAAATGTCACTACACTAACACAACACTGTCCGTCACGTATGTTCAGCTAGCTTCAGTATTGTATATCGCACTCAGACAAGCCGATCGAGATCGAAAAGCTAGGCTTCACTCAGGTAGTCACCTGCTGGATTCTCATGACATAAAAGGTGGACCTAATTTTTACAATTGGGATTGGGATACATACATTCAGGGGCGGCGCCACATGGGGGAGGGAGGGCGACCTCCCAGGCTCCCCCCCTTTAATTTGCAAGAAAAGGGAAAAGAGAAGGGAGGGGGAAAGAAGAAAAAGAGAAACCGAAAGAAAAGAAAGGGAGGAAGAGAAAGAGAAAAACGAAGAGAAGAGGAGGGGTGAGCTAGGCTTATATCTGATCCATGTAATTAATCCAGAGCTTCCAGGAGCCTCCAGGAGGCCCTATTCCGGTGTTTCCAGCCTTTAGATACCCTTTCATGATACTCAAATGGAATTTTCGTATAGTTCAAGAATGTTTCTGCATGTGGACTCTTTCACACGTATTTTTGCATAAAAACTTTCCCCAAATAGAAGGCATTAAGTATCCAAAAGGAAGGCTTCAGGAGATTTGTTGACATACCCTTCTCTTAGACAACAACGGCTCCCCTCCTCTTTCACCCAACCAAAAGTTAGAACTCACTAAATTAGAAACATTTCCCAGCCGTATATGATCAGTTCAAAAAGTATATACCAAAGACAGCACTATTTTGCATCTAAGCAACCTTAAATTACCAAAAGTTTCTCAAAGGGGAGAGGGACGCCCTCCCCTTAGACCCCTCCCCAGGACAGCGATCACTCTCCCCATACTTTGCTTCCCTATTAATATACCCTGGCGCCGCCCCTACATACATTGTTGCATTTATTAACTCCATCCGGCTCCTTTAGAATCTGGTGCCCACCCTGATCGACTCCCCCCCCCCTCAGTGTTGGGCTGGATCCTCCCTTGATGCATGGTGACCACTGTGCATGCAGTTGAGATGGGTAGGGGTAGGCAAATTGCAATCATAAAGGATCCGCCAAAATGGTAATAACATGGGGATACAGGGGTCCTCTCCCAAGGAAAGTTTGGAATTTTAACGCTTAGTAGATGAGATATCCTGGCATCCGTCTAGCGATCAAGATAATTGTACGTTTAAGTTTCCATTAGAGTAGCTATACGTAGACATCTTAAAAGTCATCGGGGAGGGTGGTGGGGAGGGTGAGGAGTGGGGTTGAGGGGGGTGAGAGATGAGGATGAAGGGTGAGGGTGGAGGGGCAATTACTAATTGGAGGGTTTAAATGCATGATGATTCCGTGTTTAGCAGAGCCTGGGCTCGCATAAGAGAACCCAAGAGTTAGTTTTTCAAGTGACAGTCTGCGGGCCATTTAACACTCTTGTCGTTAATCAAAGTGGTCTGCGCAGGCTTTGGGAGCCCAAAATGTTGGTATCAAAAAATTTTCAATGACGCTCTGGCTACTGAAATAAATTTAAAGTATAGAACCATTGTTTGCATTAAGATCAGCTGGATCACGCGATTTCCTCACTCTTCTCAACAGAACCAAACTACCTGACTAACCGCAAGTTTAAAATTGTGTGCGAGAATTTCCTGCACCTGTTGTGAAAACTTTGTAGGAAAAGATTGGACTTTTTATTTTGCAACTTATCAAGAACCCCCCCCCCCAACCTTGGACCAAATCCCAATCATAAAATTTGGAAGGGAAAACCCCCACCCTCTCAACTTTTGAGACCTAGTGCCTATGTACACTGGTAAGAACTCAAGTAAAAGTGGCCGTCGGGCGTCGGCTGAGGCACTTGGGACCCAGGCTAGCTCTAGGGGCACGGTATAGTGAGGTCGAAAGGAAAGTGGGAATAGACTTATGAATGTAACATACAACTTTCATTGTCTTAGGAAAAAAATTGTTTGATTTACTTGCATCAGAAAAGCGCAACATGCTCTTAAGTCTTAATTAAATCATCCCTGAAGTCTCAGAATATTCAGACCAAAATACCTCACATTTGGCAGTTTGGTGTGAACTGTGAAAAAACACAGGTGACCTACAGTTATATGACGTTGCGATTACGATCGCGCAGATTCATTCCCGGATTTACTTAGGCCACTACCAGTGTTGTATGGCCCGAGCCCAAGGTACCGAGGCCTAGCCCAAGGCTTCAATGCAGAAGTCCTTGCCTATCCTTATAATATCTTATAGCCTACAGTAGCCCCGGGGGTGCCAGGATTCTTTGACGCCCCTGAGGATGTGATAGTCCATGAAGAGGTAGAGGGTGATGAAACCTTTTACAACAACAATACTCGCACTAGAATTTGGAGGAACTCGCATTATGAAACAAAAGCATTTACTCCTAAAGCTATTTGGTTTGATTGATAGCTAATGAGAAAAAATTGCTAGTGTTCAAGTAGAAGCGTGCTAATCCTCTATTTCTAATAAGATGAAAAATTTATAACAAGCTTAACGGAGCGCGTCGCAAGCGATGATGTTTTCGCGAAGAAACACGTGCGTCGCTGTGCTCAGGGCTCGCCTAAGGCTCCTTAATGGGGTTCTCAGGCTGAGTGACTATTCTGGAAGCACTGATGGATGTACCAATTAGAATCTCCAGACCCCCGCCAAATAAGAACAGCGTGGGGCAGTGGCGTCGCCAGGGGGGCACGTGGCCCCCGTGTGCCCCCAAATGAGATTTTGGGTATGAAAAAAAATATGCATAAACACACCATTCACGGCGCATATGTCGATATAAAAAGGAGGACCCACTGACATATTAATCCCTCACACATACGACTAAAATTGCGCAAAATATTCTCAAAATTACAATTTTGCGACGCGCTTCGCGCGAATGTATTTGTTGAAAGGTATGATGACTGCCTTATTGGGAGATGTTATCCACAGCTACTGTACTATTTCAGCCTTTATTTTCAAAAGCTATGAGACTACTGCAGCCTTGAGTCCTCTCTCTTCAATTCAACTCCCACCTCGGTTATCTTTTAGTGCGATCTTATGTTTAAAAAAATGTAAAAAAATGTGATTTTCATTGCCTTTTCAACGCGTATCCGATAAATATGAGAATAATTTATTATCTTTACTCTAATAGGCTAACGTCTGTTTATTCTAGATACCGGTGCCTTCAAGTTTGCATTGCGAAACTTTGCTCTCCTGTATCCTCGCCGAGGTGCAGCCAAGCACTGAACCCCGGATCATGAAGTAGTGATATTTCCGAAAGGAGTAAAGGGCCTTACAGTGGGTCCCTGGGGCCTAACACCTTCGGGAGAGCGCTGCGCATCATTAAGATGCTTAGAGTGACCCCCTGCTCTTCATTTTAGCGTGCCCCTCCGGCTGACCGCTTGGTCACCCCAGTGCCCCGACTTCGAAAAGTCTGTCACGCCACTAGCGCGGGGCTGGAGAAGTAGGCAATTGGAAGCAATTGACAGCTGCAGTACTAAACCTGTCCCGTAACCACATATGGATAAAGTTTATTGGATATGATAGAAAAAAAACCTTTGCACTTTCGTTTTTTTTTTTAAATTTATTTACAAACTATTTACATGGGTTAATTACATTTTGAAGGAAGCTTTACTTCCATGATACATAATAGAATATGTGTACATAAATATATGTTTAATATTTTCTTTCTTTCTGTTCTTTAAATATTATCATTTCTTGAATTTTAATATTTATATACAATGTTAAAATAATATGTATATGAAGAAATTAAAAAAAAGGATGCAATAATTATGCGACCCAAAAAATGGAAAAAAGAGTTCGGCGTTCCCATACCGGGAATCGAACCCGGGCCGCGTGGGTGAAAACCACGAATCCTAACCACTAGACCATATGGGATAGCTGTAAAAGGGGATTGTCAGTATAATTATATACCTTATAACCATTTTGGTAATAGTCACTTTGCATATTTTCCCAAAATTTGTTTGCGCATACTTTTTAAATAGTGTTTTTTGGTGTGCTGTTATTATTTTCGGTGATAGATATAGTCACTGACACAGCTTTCACGCTTAAAATTGAAGATCCACACTGGACTTAGCAGCTGAAGCCATAGACGGATAGCATAATTATGTATGTAATAGTCAGGGTAATCCTACCCCAACAAACGTTTACATTTGGTCGTTTCAGACTAAATGGACTATGCCAGAGTAGCCTAGGGTACCTATGCCTAGTTCTCACGTACATTTTGTTCCCTGAACATGGCCTAGTCTATTGCTGTACAATTTTTTCCCGGAAAAGATCCCTGAGGGATCCTGTGTTTGCGTGCATTGCTGCAGTGAATGTTGGTACGTACGCGTATGTGCGTGTATGAACCTAACCATAGGTATGGACTATGTCACAACTGAATAGCAATGTGTGCTATTTAGCATACAATAGCGTGAACGTCCTAGTAACAAGATTTAAACAGCATGATAGAATTTCTAAAAAAAAAACAGTATCGCTTGTATAAATCAAAATTTTTGGACATACTTTGGGTACGAAGTGGAAGTATTCTTAGAATGAAGGGTCTTAAACATATTAATGATCTATAGAAATCAATTACCCATGGAGAATATTTGAATTTGCGAACGCTGGAGACCAGCAAAAATTTTTGACGATGTTGTAGCCCAAAAGTTTGAATTGCAATATTGCTGACCTAGTGTGGGAAGCCTCAAAGCGACCGATATACTAGGTCAGCAGACTGCGGACTAATGCCAGAGTCACTTAAATGATGTCACGCGTAGTACACAGTATGAGCCATACGTTTTGTACGTTATATGACCGACTCAAGGTGCACACACTGTACATTCTGATGTACGTAGGCTGGCCATAACTAGCCGCAGTTAAGTTATTGAACTTGAACTGAAGTTACACAGCCTGACAGCTTACGTTAGAGCCGATCTGCACTGCAGTAACGTTACTGCATGCTCTACAAGCGAAGCACACAGTACGAATAATAGCCTAACCACCTCCACTCCCTGTGGCAAAATGGTGAATTTTTGCTGTGTAGTTGGCTGTTCGAACCGCAGTAACAGAGATAACGTCTCTTTCTATGGTATTCCCACAATCTCAATACATCATGGTGAATTTAAGCGTAAATTATCAAAGGAACGTAGGGAAAAATGGCTCGAAAGCATTGGACGGCAAAACTGGGAGCCATCGAAGTCGTCGCGTGTATGCTCCAGGCATTTCGTTGGAGGTACAGTAGGCCTTACAAGTAACAATACATTAGCCTGCCAAATGTTAGTAGCTAATAGTAGCAGACTTTAATCATGGTCTTAATATATAGGCCTTGTCTAAAGAATATGTTTATAATGCCTCGAAGTTTCGAACGCCAGTGTTGAGGTCTTAGCCTAGCCTACACCGATATCCAGTCGAAACATTCCCGCATAGCTAACGCTTTGGGTGGCTTAGCACAATTGCTCTGGCTTTGCTGTTCGGCACAACCACAGAAAACCCCATGAGATTGAAGCTCAGTTTTTTCCAGGGCTCCGAGGCCAAGCAGTCACTGTGTATTCTGGTAGCCTTTTCACGACTGTTTGAATCCCGACAGCCTATCGTCGTAGCCATGTAAAAGACAACCAAAATTTTGACTGCATAGGCTAGGCCTATCCTCCCAACCTCTCGAAGACAAGTTAACCTTCAATAGTCATGGTTTAGATAACAGGAAAGTGCCATGGACAACTGACTTTGTATCCCCATAGCATATTCATATGGCTTCTCACAAAACAAATCTACTGAGAGCGTATACTCGTAGCTCTTGAAGGATAACTAACAAGTAGCCTAAGCCAAGCATGATACAGGCGGCCTAGGCTACCTCAATCGTAGCCAATGAATAGCTTAGTAACGTTAGTGCAATGATCAGTTAGATAAGTCGTTTTCAAATTACATGTAATACCTGCATTGTGTAGCCCTACGTTTTCCCAAACAGAGCTTCCATGCAGTGGCATTGCCAGACTCTTCCAGAGTGGGTCCAGGGACACAAAACTATTGGAGATCCAGGGGTACAGCCCATTTGGAGACTTCTGGGTATTTATAAAAGTGTGACCATTACCATTTGAATGAAGCATTTGACTATCTCCAAAATGTCATTGCAGAGCACTTGAAAGGGCACAACAAAAAAAAGAAATCACAATTTGACCATTGTTTTAGCCTTACTCGCACAAATGATTTAGGCCTAATGAGGGGCGGTGTGAAAGGGGACAGCAGATCATGCGAATGTTAATGTTTGCACTGAGCTTCAAAATAAATCAGCTCACAAAGCCTAATGTTGAGACAGCTACAGTACTTTCCAGGTATGCCACTGAGGGGAGCCTTCAAATTGGCGTAACCAAGGTACAGGATACATCTGACTGCTACAGATTTGGGAGTATCGGAAAGTATGTGGAAAAGAAGCCTGCTGAAATGCAGTTCAGTGGACTTTGGATGTCCCAACATTTTAAGTATGGCCAATAGGCCTATACATTTTTGCATTTTCTTAAGCAATAAATTGAAAAGGTTGGGTATGTGTGCTCCAGAAAATATAATATTCCAATATTGCATACTGTAGCAGTATGAATTACTTCTTTAGTGTAAATCACTGAAAACCCTATGGTTATGCATACAAAAAAAGTGCTATAGACAGTTTTACAATAAATTGTGTAGCATTTTGGTAGGATTGTATCGCAAATTACGATGCGATACCGCATAAATTATTCCCTGAGCTCCTGCTGAGATGAACCCTTTCACATACTTGTAAAATTTTATTCCTGTAATTTCACAGTGATTGTAATAGGAGTAACTTTTCCTTTATGAATGGTGGTTGCAAAGTTGGAAGACTTTGTATTAGGAGAATTAAGAGCTAAGCCTATGAACAGGTAGAGGTGGGTTTTCAGTTCATTCAGAGGTTCTGTATTATGTATATCAACCTCATGCAACCTTTGATACATACTGTATCCTCTGATGAGAATACATACATGTACTGTATTCATATGAAAGTACATTCATGGCTTTCATGCACCAAGTATTTTAATTTAGCTGGATCATCCTGGTTGGCAGTTTAAAACATACAGTTGAAGCCTTTTATTGTAAATGTTAACTAAGCTTAATACATATTTAAATTGAAACAGGTTCTAGACAGAACATGCCAGTATCATTACATACAGGTAAAGAAGACAAAATGAAGTGTTATGGTGTAGAGAAAATTCTGAATTTTGGAATTTTAGAAAATGTAAATTTATAATAATATTTGTGTGAGAAACCGCTGTCTTTGCAGAAGCAAAACAGCAGTTAACAGGAATGAAGATGCTTTTTTAAAATAAGTATATTTTCATTGGGAATATTCAGTTACCAGCATGTTCAATGTGAATGTACAATGTACAGTAGTGTACCAGAAGCAACCCTTTTGAATTGAACAAAAACAGCATATTTTACACGAGTCAAGGTGATTCACCCTGGTTTACAATCCAGCAGTGTTTTTCATAGTACAGTATGATTGGAAACTTGAATTCTTGAGTGCAATTACATTTATTCTTTAAGTTACAATTTCTTTAGAAGTTCCCAGCTGGAAGTCCTACAACTTTTCAAATCACTTAATGTAGTTTTACACTATACAGTCCCATTTATTCTAAATGAATTTGGACTGACTTCATGATCAAGTGGTTAGAGCATCCGACTTGCAGCTGGAAGGTCAGGGGTTCGAATCCTGGCCGTGTCATACAGTACCAAAAACTTGAAAAATGGAACAGGCTACTGCCATTGTGCTTGGTGCCAAGCCAGTGAGCCACAACTGGAAAAAAGGCCGTGGCCGGCTCGACTTGAACCAATTGGTTGTAAACTGGGCCGTTGAACCTCATCTAACTAACTGATGCCAGCATAAGTAGTGGAGTAGGGAAAACAAGCCAGTGATCCACAACTGGAAAAAAGGCTGACATGGCCTGCCCGACTTAAATCAGTTGGTTAGAAACTGAGCCGTAAAACCTCATCTAACTAACCAAATCTAAACAAATCTAAAGACTGGAAGTGTAAAGCATTGTATAAATCTAAAATTAATTGGAAAGCAACCCCATTTCTCCCTAACATGGTTTGGACCAGTTTTGATCACTTTCAGGTGGTCAAAACTCCCTAGTGTAAATCAGGTTTAAACCAGTTCATACCAGGTTGTTAAAATCAATCAACACTGGCAGTATGGTACAAACTGTGCATACTGTACAAAGCAAGACTTGTGAGAAGGTGAAAAATAAATAGCTGATTTATTGTGTAAAGCTGTGTTGGAAATGTTACGCCATTCCGTTGTCACTTTTGTGTGTACAGTAATTTCCGAGCAATGTAACACTGGCCCAGAATGTAACATTAAAATATGTTGTTGGGATTTTTTTTTTGCCTGAACAAATAACCTGTTCTAATTATTGCATAGAAAATTTTTACTCCAGACTAGAGCTCCTGATATTTGGAGTGAACATTGCCCCCTCCTCCCCACCATCTAGACAATTTACCCGGATATGCCACTGAAACAGCAAACTTCCACAACTTTATTGGATCTTCATCATTTATCAAATCAATGGAGCAAGGTGTTGACATTACAGTAATTAAGTTTCATTCTCTCTTGTACAGGAAAACCATCTTACTTGCAGTCGTTTGATCATCCAGCCTGGGTCCCAACATTACATATGGATGGCTCCAGTCCAAGCCATCCTACAACAGCATTGAGCATGAAAAGGTCAAGAAAGCGCAAGAGGAAGCCAGTAGAGGTGACAGTTGCAAAAGCATTGATTGACCCACCCAAAAATGTACCCTATGATGATGATGGTTGGCGAAAACAACCATCCCGTATTAGGTATGTCATCACCCGGGGAATACAGACTGACATGAAACAGATTGACCTTGCCAAAAAAGTTGAACAACTTGAAGAGTGCAATAGGGCACTGAGGAAAAAAGTAAGGAAGCTAGAAAAAAAGGTAAAATCAACTGAGGTTTCCTCAAAAAAAATGTCAAAAAATAGAGATGGCAAAGGAGAACTTTATACCGGTCTCCCAAGTTGGACAGCACACATACCTTGCTCTGCTCTACCACATGTCTAATGCTGTACTAGACCTGCTATAAACTCTCGGAGTTCAATCAAGTACTTGTGTTTTTAATGGAAATGAGAGATCATGAGACCATAGAAATGTTTTGATGATGATGTAGCATTATTACTTCAATGTACAGTCCACCAGTCAACAGTTTTAGAGACTTCCATCATTTTACTTGTTGACTTATACTGTATGAAAAAGTCAATTTTTTAATGCCCTGAGCAAGTCATGAAACTTGATAGAAGACTGTATGCCTGCTACAGTACTTCATTGTTTTAAGAAATCATCTGTTAGTTTATTCCTGAACTGGAAGTTCGGTTTTGCAGCCATCTAACCTTTAGGTAAGTCAAAGGTTTGGAGCAACTACAAACGTCTCTCCACAAGGTTCAAGTTGCTTCTTAAGCACTTGCTGGGGGCAGCAAAGAAACAGACATTGATTACCCAAGGCAGTGATCTTATTTATCAAAGCTGTAATTGCCAGGCGACCTAGTCATTTGTTTTTTCTGTGTCATTATAGTGGCAGAAGTTGTTATTCCACCACTTACAGGAGGCGGGGAGAACCAAGGGTTTAAGATGTTTTTTTTTGTTGATCCCTTGCTGAAGGAAGAAGGAATCTAGGGGATGGTGATGATGTGGGTATGTGTGTGTATACTGTGTATGTGATGCTTTGTAAACATGATATTTCTGGAAGGGTACCAGTGAGGAATCTCATAAGTGAAATGTAAATACCTCACATTGAGTAGATGATCCATATCATTTTTGTTGGAGGTCAGAGATCAGCTGGGGTCATCAGAGGTCAAACAGTAAAAGCCATGAAAAATGCTTGTAAACAAGATATCTCTAGACATACAGCATCAGTGAATTTCAAAGTTGCCATGTGGGTAGCATGTATTGAGTGGATGTTCTCTATGGAGGGCAGTGTAAGTTTAAGGTCACTGAAAGTCAAATAAGGAAAACCTTGCAAACTGCTTGTAAATTATATGATATCTCAAGGTGGGCAAAAGTGAGGGATTTGATACTATACATACAGATCTAATCCATGTTGAGAAGATAATTGCTATGGTTTTTGGGTAGGTCATCTGGGGTCACCAGAGCCTGGTCAAACTTTGGAATCTTAAAAATTGCTTGTACTGTAAACATTTAATCTCAAGATGTGTAAGTTGAAGAGATCTCATACATAATACGTGGATATCCATATTGAGTATTCATCCCTACTATTTTTGGTGGAGGTCAAAGGTCATTTGGGTTCACCAGATGTACCAGTAAAAGCCATGAAAAATATACTTTCACACACAGTATCTCCAGGAGGAAAACTAATGAATATCATACTTGACACATGGATAGAGCATGTTTGGTAGATTATCCCTATAGTTTTTGGTGGAATACAAAGGGCATTTAGAAATCACTGGAGGCCAAATGGTGAAACCTGGAAAATTGCTTGTTAACACTAAACAAGGTATCTCAAGGTGGGCAAGCTTAAGGTTGTCATTCTTTGAATGTACCTGTACTCCACGTTGAGGTGGCCCTAATTGTTTTTGATGTAGATCAAACTGTGCAAACCTTTAATATTGCATTGAAGCATTTAGTCTCGAGATACATAAGCGTAATTGTTCTCATACCTTACTGTACTTACCAAATGGATACTCTATATTGATTAGATGCTCCCCATTGTTTTTGGTTTAGATCAAAGGTCATTAAGGAATTTTGGGACCACTAAATGTCAAAGTGTTGAAAACGTTTATGTGATATCTCAAGAAGGAAATTGTGATATCTCAAGAAGGAAAATGTATGTGGATCTCAAACTTTCCAGTTGGGTAGTTAGCATTGAGCAGCCTCAGCATATACAGTAGTGTCTGCATTGGTGTAAGTCAAGCATCATTTGGGGTCACTAGAGTTTAAACTGTACAGAAGAAACCAGGAAAATCTTAATCCATTTGATCTATGCTCATGGATATTTACCTTTCCATACAACACAGTAACTTAACCATGATACTTTGTCAATAGACCTTATGCCCAATAGCAGATCGTGAAGCACCATGGGAAGGATAATTCCAGGGACGGGAATCATAATCATTTGCGTAAATACGCACTG
>WURT03076902.1:0-13205 GCA_009936505.3 Holothuria glaberrima | reverse complement strand
TGAGGCAAGGTTTGAAGCGCGCGGAGCGCGCAAAAATTTTGGTAGTTTGCGAAGGGTTTGCGAAAATTCTGATAGTGTGGGAACCATTTGTGAAAGAAGATGAATAGGAATAGGGCCTTGTACTGTTTTATAAAGATGGAAAAAAATTCAACATTTTTTGGAAGGAGGGCCCGGGCCCCCTGGGCCCCCTAAATCCGCCCCTGAAGATGCCCTGTAACTCCAAACCCCAAACAAAACCCAAAACAAACCTTATACCTAACAAAGCCCAGCAAAATCAGATTCTGCCACAGTCACAATAAAACTTATCAATGTTAACTGGTTAATCTTGAAGCAATTGACTGAAGTGAATTGACAATCCACTCAGGCAGACTGTTCCACTCGTTGACCACTCTGTGAGAGAAGCTGAACTTCCTAATGTCAAGCAAGAGATTACGCACTTCGGGAATAAGCCGAGTGGCCCTCCTCTGGACCTGCTCTAAAATAAACTTGTCCTTTTCATCTGTTCATAAAAGGGACCCCAGGCCTGCACAGCATAATCAAGATGTGGCCTAACCAACTGCTTATACAGATTCAACACAATATCTTTACTTAAGTTACTGAAATTCCTCTTGATCAAACCAAGCACCCTATTTGCCCTAGCAGAAGCTACACACTGCTTAGAAGGCTTCAGATTACTTGTAATAACAACACCTAGGTCTTCTTCGAAAGTCACATTACTCAAAATACTACCAGCCATGCTATAATTATAACGCAGATTAATACTCTGACTTCCATACGTACGTCCAAAAGAAGGGGTACATATTCGATACATCAGCACTAAAGGGAAGGACTGTCACCGTATTTGAACTGTTTTTGAAACCGAACTTGAACCGTATTTTAAACCGTATTTGAACTTTCCTTTTTATCTAGTTGACACTATGTAACACATTCATGTTGGTGTGTCGTTAAATCTCATCTAACTAACTCGACACATCAGCAGCTGAAAATTACAGCTAATGAGGCCCATTAACCAGGCCAGGGCCGGATTTAAGCATGCAGTTAACAACGTGCCGTAGGGCCAGCCGAGGCTTAATCCGGCACTGGTTACAATAGGCCTGCTTTTAAAATTGACTGCAACAAGCTCTTATAAAAGTGCCTTTGTATGTAAAAATTTATAATTTTTTAGATCTACAGAGTAGTGCAGTGCATTCGTAATTTGGCGTATAGTGACTAACCACGGGCGTAGGCTGAGGGGGTGCGGGGTGCACCTCCCCGCAGCAGTTGTAGTTCCGCTCAAAATAAGACAAAAAGTTCCTCACAAATATTAGGTGAAAAAAGGCTTAAGAAGACTACTGTGTTATTCCCCAGTGGTGGCGGAACCGGGAGGGGGGGTCGGAGGCTTAGCTCCCCAATGAAAAAAGTGAGGGGGCTAAAAGTATGTTCAGCCCCCCCCCCCAATATTTGGAAGGGCAGACATGAGATCCATATTTCAAGGTTGGGTACATGTAGCTTAGAAAACTCGGGAAGTGCCGTTTCCGGCCATCTGAGGGGTTTGTAAAGCCAAAAATTTTCTTGTCTGCTCCTCGCCAAGCGATGGTGACGCTCAGCTTAGAAACATGTATTACCATTTTTCATAGATTGATTTTTTTCAGTAATTGAGAAATTGCAGACATGAGATCCATATTTCAAGGCTGGGCACGTGCAGCTTAAAACACTCGGGAAGTGCCGTTTCCGGTCATCTGGAGGGTTTGTAAAGCCAAAAATTTTCTTAAACGCTCCGCGCCAACTGATGGTGGCGCTCCGCTTAGATAGTCTTCATGACACTCAGCCCCCAATATTTTTTCCGTGCCGCCGAGCCTGTTATTCCCTGAATTTCGCACTTGTATAGCGCAGTTTTCTCTTACCACGAAGCCTTCTCTTAGCCGTTACAAGATTTTGGGGAATACATGCTTGTGAGGGTATACATGTAAACAGGTGTTATTCATAATTATGTCAAGTTCATATTGTAATAATTTTTGCGTAAATGTCGTGGATTGTGACAAGTCCCAATGTGGGTTGCTTTTGTTTCCAATTGCGTTGAAGGGATTTTCGGGGTAGTACATTGTATCCCCTCCTTAGCTAAGTTTGGTTTACATGGGAAATTCTTCCTTACAGGTATAATACTTTGCGACGTTCTCTTTAATTTATTTAGCATTATTTGCAGGGGTTTGGAGTGTCGTTCCCAAAAGAATACGTTTCTTTTCCCCATTTGAGCAAGGGTTAAAAGTGTCGTTCTCAAAAAGCATCCCTTTGAAAATTTTACAGGAGAGCTATAGGAGTGACATTCTTGGAAGGTTTCTCATAAGTTATGAACTTTATTATTTCGGGTCCTTATTTTCATAGGCCCGTGTTATAAATCATTATATACAAGAACCCATTTTTCACATACTTCTTTCGCCTTTTAATAAGTTATGGGCAGTTGGCGACTACGTATAGTCTTATTTTCCTCAGTTTAGGAGTATGAGATTGTGTTCTACCGAACGCCGTCGGGTAATAGGCCTAAGTGTGTCTGTATATCAGGCAGGGTTTGAGGGTGTTAAATCTTTTAGTGAAACTTTTTTCTGGTAGTTTCTCGTTTAAGACTTTCATCCGTCACAGCCGTATCTTCATTTTCAGAGGAGACTTTGTAGACTGGGGATGACGGGTTACTCGTTATGAGGAAGTTCTCCTCGAAGCAGTGGCGTACGCAGGATTTCTCTCAAGGGGGGCGGGGCATGTAGCATGGTGTGTGATCACTGGCCTGGGGAGGGGTCTAAGGCCCCACTCCTTAATAATATTTTGAAAAATAAGATGTCCTTACATGCAATCTGGTGCCACATAAACTACCTTTTGAAGTAAAATTTGTGTTACAAAATTTACGTATTTTTAGGAACTAACTTAAAAAAAATTGGCAGCAGTGAGGAGGCCCATGGCAGGGCCTTTTTTACATACATACTGGGGGCATGGTCCCCAGTCCCGTACACATCCCCCACTCAGCTTATTTGCCCCCCTCCCAGTATGGTCCCTTTTTTCAGGAAATTTTGCTTTCAAACGTGTAAACATTGCCCAATTTCATGCTGACAGGATGGGGGGGGGGGGGAAAGTACTAAACTACTTCACTGAGTGAAGAAAATAAGGATAGTTAGATACATTTATATGTAAGCCATGTGGAGTGTAATTTCTGGCAATTTGGACAGCACTAGCATACACGGGTGAGGCCGCTGGGCCAAGCCCCCTTCACTGATGCCGATTTTTTAGTTCCTAAAAATACGTTAACTATTTAATGTAAGTTTTGCTTCAAAAGGTAGCATATGTGTCACCAAATTGTATGCAAGGACACCTAATTTTTCAAAAATTTTCAAAGTTGATGCCGATTTGTTTTTAGTTCCTAAATATATGTCAATTTTTTTAATACAAGTTTAACTCCAAAAGGTAGCATATATGGCACCAGATTGCATGGTAGAACACCAAATTTTTTTCAAAAAGCATAGATAATCAAGAGTGAATACCTACTAAGTCTGTTTTTCAAAACCCAAAGGGACAGAAAAGAATGAGTGGGAACTTTTTCAGTGTCAGAACCCAATTTGAGGACAAAAGCAATGGAAACTATCAACCTTGGGAATACTTCAGCAGTTCCCATCTTTCTCCCAAACCCCCTATTGCTGTTTCGCTTATACAAACGCTTTTACTTGCTTTTTGGAATTGAGTTCCATCTTCTCAAATGTCGCACCCTCCTATGATCAGACCAGGCTACGCCCCTGCTAACAATAGCGCTGTCAATCACAAACAATTCTTACAGCACATCCCAATTTCACTTGATAATTGTTGTCATTGTTAATATGAAAATAATTTTTGAAGTTTAGTTGACTTTTTCTGCAATAAATGAAAATTTCATACTTTGAAACAGGAAAAGTTGTTTTTCAAATACCGAAACCTGCAATGGTCTACGACTGCAATAGAACAATTGCGTAGCTCTAAACACTATACCTTTTACTTGGGAAAAATTAGGCCTATTACTAAAGGTAATCACCAGGCTAGTCTATCAACCCCAAAAGTCTGTCAATGAAAATAGTTTGTGAACGGGTAAACATGGGCTCTGTTTCATAAAAGGGTATGCTCAATCTTAACTTAAGATTGAGCATAAAGATTCTTAAGTTTGATTTCAATAGGACTTTTGCATGATGGATCAAACTGAGATAGATCGTAACTCTTTATGAAAGAGGGCCCTGGACTGTTTTCTTTTTTATTTATGTACAAGCAATCATCCGCGCGCCAATTAATTGTGCCTTCATTTGCTGCAAAGGCCTACACTTATGGCGACAATAATTCGTAAACATTGTCGTGAACATAAGGATTCCAGTGAAGAGTTTATTTCACAAAGACATGCAGAAAACGTAAACGCAAACAAGCTTGGAACGCCTTTTAGGGGGCGTGCTGGTATAATGAGGCATAGGGTTCCTATGTAGAGACCCTAATGAAGCAGAAAAGACAGAGGAAAAGAGTGAAAGAATTAAAATCATGAAATTTGCAAGGAAAGCAACCAGATGAAAAGCAAACATCTTGCTGCTTATCCCCTTTTGTAAACAATGGCTGCATAATTAACTTTGGTTTATTTCTGATATGAATATTGCTTTCCTTCATATAAGTTTCCAATGGGGGATTAAGGTCATTTATTCTACATTTAACTCTCGATCATGGGTGTGTTAACAAGCTCATATAGAAATGTCCTTTTATGATGGAAGGAGAAGCCCCTTCCCGTGGCGTAACAAGGAGGGCCCTCGAAGGAGAAGTAGAAAAGGGTTTTAAGAGCGGAGCCAGTATTTTTATAAGAAGGAGATTATTCTCTCGAGGGTCAGAGGCAATACGTTATCACTGCCTAAGCTGAACGTCACCATCCACCATCTGTTTGTATGCAGCGTTCCGGGAAAAGTGGTAAATCTGTCTAAAAGTTGCAAGAAATTACGTTTCAAAAAGTTGAACCCAGTTAATTTCTTTTTAAAGGTCTCATGTCTTTTAAAAATTTATACTCTACATTCTTTATACTTTACATTCACACGATTAGGCTCATACCGTGGTCTAAACATTACTTTGTATACAAGGAAATAAAGGTATTAGTCAGTATTAGTATTTGGAAAGTGAACATATCGTAACTTAATTCGAACTCTTGATATCATTGAATGTTTTTTTCATATCGGAAATTCGGCTATTTTTTCTAAAATATGAAACATTCGTACGTTAATGACACAGATTTAATGACGAACGGTTCAATAAATAACATAACGAAAACCATAGGCGTAGGAAGCTGTTCGAAACTGGGGGGCTGAACCTTGTTTTGGATCGCCATCCTGGGGGAGGGGTCTAAGGGGAGGGGGTCTTCCCCTCCCATTTGGAAAATTTTTGGATATTCGCGGGACCTTAGATGCAATATGGTGCATCATTTCTGGAAATATTTTAAGGTAAATTACTGCAAATATTTTACTTTTTTTACAAAATTTTTTAAATTTTTTGAAGGAAATTTTTTATATTCGAGGGACCTTAGATGCAATTTGGTGCATTATTTTGGACAAATTTATATCACTTAAAATTAAGAAAGTTTGGGCCAACAATTATTCTTCAGTTTCAAATAACTGACTTTCTGTCTGTGACCTCCTAACAGAATCACTTCAACCAATGAGTTCTGAATAAGTCCTTTTTAAAATTGTAACATTTTGCTCATGACCTTCATCTTCGCTAGCGGTGAGTGGATTTGTTTTATGTCAATCCGTACATGGCGAGTTGGTGTGGAATTTTTGCCGAGACATGGCTCTTATAACCGCCTTTCTGTGATTCACGTTTTAATAGTCCTACCAAAATCCAACAAGACGAGCAAACGCTCGGACCAAGATTAAATACAATATTTCGGCGGATTTGTGTACTGTACTTGTACTGGTATAGATAAGGCGCTCAATCGAGCATCAATAATCCCCGAGACAACTTGCACGCAAGTAGCCAGGGTTTGGCAGGGGACGGAGTCCCCCGTACTAGAAAAAATGACCCCCTAGAAAAGTAAAAATTATCATTGCCTTATATAAAAGCGTTTAATTATATCTCTCCCTCTATAACACACTTCCCCACCCCCACTTATAACCCAGGCAGCTATCTCGCTCCCTTTAGTAGGCTACGTCGTCTGGCCAAGAGCCGGCAATTATGGAACCGCAAGCCGCAATGAATGGTGAACAAACACTTATCGTGGATGTAAGGCTGTTTACACTTATCGTGGATGTAAGGCTGTTTACCCGCTCTTATTTCACATGTGCTGAAGTCCGTCTGGTAAATAGTAGGCTATATGTCGATGTAATTATTTGTTGAGGGGGTTCCAAGATGATATAGGCACACTTCTGTGTGAAGATCTCTGGAGACGAGATCTTGAAAGCTCTTGGTTTTAACCATGGGTGTCCAGGGTTTTAAAACAATTTCAGAAGAATAATTCTTCAAACAGTTGCTCTTTAATAACGTCGTGCACATAGGGACTGGAAGACAATCATGTTCTAAAACATTGTGGTCCCATAGGACCGTTACTCGAACTTTTAGGTTCCATTCCAACAGAGCCACTTGACGTATATTTGTGTCACCGAACTGACTCAAGTTGGGGTCATTAGATCCCCCAAGTGTTTTTAGAGTGTACAAATATTGCGGTTTGTATTTACAGGCCCATGGCCCTAACACTCAGGGCGAATTAATACCCCGCACATCCCTCAAATCAAGGGAATAGAAGAAAAATGGCGAGAGAGAAAAAGAGGATCAGAAAAAAATTAGTTACATATTTTCAGCTGGTTTAACATCAGTTCGTCAGGGGTCGGGTTTAAATATTTCTTCTTTATATCAGCTTTCGGTTGAAACCATCTTTAATAACGAAAGTCTCGAGAAGGGGTTTAAGACCAGACTGGGTGCCACAATTCACTAGAGACAGCTGGATGGCTAGTCATGCTAATATGCAGATCGATAGGTGACGTAAGCTTAAGGAATCATCAGCAGTTGGCAAATGGCCTCTGCCTTATGCACGTGGAGCCCATTAACACCATACACTACTGGCTCCCAATGTAAGGCAGCCTAGATAACCGGAAGATTCTTCCGTTTGGTAGAAAACCCAAATTCTCCCGAATGGGGGAATAGCTTATACAACCGAGCGTTTGAAATTCTAAATTCCTGAATGAGCGTCTGTACTATCTCATGTTATCCCTCGCTTGTGCGATGTGTCAGCAGAATCCCAATCAAAGTTAGCTTCGTTTAATTGTTAGATTTGATCCACACTCTCGCTCCAGGAATGATAAACTTACAACGGTATAGGGTGGCGGCAGTCGAGACAGTGGGGTCATGCCTTCCCCGTAGGAGAAATTTTCCAAGTAGGCCTATGTGATCTTGACAGCAACCGCCAGTCACCCCGACAACCCTTTTGCTTTCAAGGGGGACAGTTTTTTTTTAATTTAAACTTAATTCTTTAAGATACTCTCCAATAAAATCCTGTGATTTCAACTTTTATTCAATAAACACCCAAATACTTAACTTTTCAAATTGTTCTTTAATTTGAACGTTTTGCTTCCTCGTCCTTCTGGAAACCGGTGGGCGTTGGCGGCTTCAGGTTGCTGCTGGACAAGTTCTGATGGCACCACCACTGATGTAGCGCGAAATTTGTTTTCCACTGCGATACCCTGCCACACATGATGTTTAGTTTGCCAAATTCTCTGATCTAATTGCCAACTCCAACCCAGCCAGAGTTAGCTGAATTGCTTGGATGTCGAATTTCCTCCCATATTATTTGCTTGCAACTTGTATATGCAGACGGAACGGCAATTAAATAGAGAGCGATTTCATATACCATCTATTGCGTTGTGATATCAATTTTCTCCCTACTGACAGAACATGTGTAATACACTTAAAACTGAAGAGACAAATTTGTGAATTTAGGGTGCCAAAGTTTGCGACTACAGCTCAAACGTTCACGAGTCTGAGGTAGGATTTTATCCCGTAATACCTCAAGGCCCTTCTTCAGGAACCGTCTCTGTTAATAAAAAAAAAGGAAAAAAATATAGTACCGGTATCTACCAATGCATGCAGCAAGGAATGTAATATTCAAGTTTTCTGCTGCAGAAATGCACGTCAAGCTTATTTCAGTGGGCCTACTGTGCTGGCGTTCCACGTCGCCTGATGGCGGGAAACAAGATCAATATGTGGGATACCCTCTTCCCCCATTGACTTCTTACTGTCCCTCTCCTCAACAGAATCGAGGTTATTCCTTAAAATGTGCAATCAATTATCAAGCCAAAAATGGACCGTGCAAAAAGGATTATGACAGGTTGAAAACAGTGGCGTCTGCAAGGGTGCCGGGGGCACTTGTATCCCAAACGTTAGCTGTGAAATTTGGGGTAAATTATGCACCAACACTCCGGTTATATATCAATATGAATACGAGGACCCACTGTCACTTTGTCAGTCAATCATGTGGCTAAAATCGTTCAAAATGTTTTGAAACTACAATTTTAGGGCACGCTTTGAGCGCATCCATTTTCGTAAACTATGCAAAGCACTGCCTTATTGGAAGATATAATCCCCAATTATCTTTTAAATATACTATTTTCATCAGCTATGGGACTACTGTGGCTGTCACTGGGTCTTCTCCATTTAATGTAATTCCCCCATCGATTACCTTTTAATCAGATGTCATGTTTGAAAATTGTAAAAATTGCGATTTTCTTTGCTTTTGCAACGTCACTGTATACCCAATAAATATGAGGTTAGCTACACTCTCATAGGCTAATGTCCGTTCATTCTAGAAACCGCTTGTAAGTGGAACTTCGCTTTCATGAAATTCTCGCCGAGGTGGATCCAAGCAACACAACAGAGATCATTAAGTGGTGATACCTCCAAACGGATACTTGCACGACTTTTTTCATAAATACTCAATGCCAGGATTTTTTGCTCCTTTCGTGTGTGCACCATGTGTGGTTTCAGCCGGCGCTAGTCACCTTTTTTCCACAGTTTCATATATTGCTGAATAAAATGCAGGAAAATTATTTGTCATGATTATGATTATAATTTAAAGACACCAAAAGTCGAATGAACCACATTCAAGGGCTTCTTTTCCAAATTTCCCTTGCTATCCTCGGATCCGCAGCCGTAGATGCGCCTTCACTGCTCTAATGCGAAGGCTTCCCCTCAGTAGCATATACAGATATACCTGCAGGTAGTTGTCTGAACATTTATTCTTATTGGGCAGCATGAGTGGATTAATTTTTACAGCTCAATGCAAACAATAACAATCTTGTTCCGTCTTCCTGACTCACAACTTCCCTCTCCCGAATCATTGAATCGTTAGTGCGAGTAAGGATATGTGACAAGCGGGGGGGGGGGGGTATGGGAAATTAAAAAAGGATCATGATATATGTTTAACATGGGGAACATAGTGGACTACCCTAAAAAAACATGTAGGTATCATATTTGTTTCATATGAAAGTTACCTGGGTACCTCAAGTGTACTTTAGTATGAAGATGGGACATAAGCAAGAGTCAAACATGAGAAATAGGCTACATGGGCTCAACACTGGCAAAACTATCAGAATTAAGGGCTGGTCACACTACAGCGATTTTCAATCCGAAATCCGTTCCGAACTTTTCTAAATCGGACCAATAGTTTTTTATTCAGAATTTGTTCTAAGGATGGTCACGCTATATCGATAACTGATCCTAGTTTGTATCACGATTTACTGTTTTGCTACCATTATATACCGTAACTTATATCGCTCAACACAGTGATTTTGTTCGAAAAACAATCCAGTTTTTCAGTTGGACGTGTGTCCGATAAATGCTGTCCGACGATGTGACGTCAAGAAATAATTAGTTTATATTTCATTTTCATAGTCCTCTGATACAAATCATATATTTACACACGCTGGCAAATTTTTGGCTCTTTTCGACCAGGGATGGAGAAGATTTTAACTAAACTCACAAAAATCGGACCGTAATCCTATCCGAAATCGCTCTAGTGTAACCCGCGCTTTAATATGGGTTTCTATACACGTGTCTAACATAGAATTCAGGGGGCCTCTAGGAATTTTTAATAGAGGGGCGCAAGGTTTGATTGATCGCTGTCCTGGGGGACAGGGGAGGGGTCTTAGGGGAAGGGTGTCCTCCCCTTCTGCTTTGGAAAACTTTTGCTTTTGGAAGAGGGCTGACATGCAAAATGGTGCTTCGTTTTCTTTTTTGCCTAAACTTTTCTTTCACTCATGACGGCCAATAGGGAGCACGCTCCTGTTACACCCCTGGATTCGTCACTGAAATTAAATTTGGTTTAACATGGGCGTATTTACGTATTATGATGGTAGTGGGATTCCAACATTGGTCTAGCATGGGTATGAACATGGGATGCCTACATGGGTCTATAGTATCATAAAATCAGTGTGGGTTTCACGTGAAGAGATTGACGTGGCATAAGCATTAGATTCCAACTTAACATGTGTCCAATTTCCTCCCAATATGGGTAAAATTATGAGATTTCGTGGTTTGCCTATATGGGCTGAATACAGTCTGTATAGGATTAATCATGCTGGTTTTACATGGACACATTTACAAAAGATGAGCGTGTGATTCCAAAATTAATCCCACGTGGAAAGACCAGGGGCTCAACATGAGAAAAAGGATGGGAAACTGTCTTGACGCTTCTATAGAAAGTGTGGACTAGAACTAGCCTAACAATGCCCGTGAAATGGCCAGATGTTGGCAACATACGGACCATACCTTAGTCATGGAGTTTTACGTGGAGGTTGAGCTTGGCACCCATGTTGAGCCTATATATGGGATGCCCACATAGAAATTATTGGGTAGTCAATGTGGACTTCATGTATGGTAACAGGGGTATCTCATATAAATGAAGCTAACGTAGGTCCCGTGTGGCTCTTACCAATTTTCCCCAATAGTTTTGCCCCCTTGGTCCTAAGAAAGATCCTACCAAAATTCCACGTGAGTTTTCTATATGGACTCCAGACCTTACTTGCACTTAGTGACGTGAGACCTCGAGTTGTCAGTGTGGGCCCATGAAGTTGACAGGCTCATAAAGGTCCATGTGAAGCCCATGATAGTGTGATGGCGCACATATGCCCTCCTGGTGAAAGATCTTGACCAGCATAATAACGGACGCAAGCCCGTAGTCAAGGGGAAGGCAGGGGACCGGGGCGTCCGCCCCTCCCCTAGAAAAGTTTCTCTCAAATAAAATAACCATTGCCTTCATACATTTTAGTTTAATGCTGGTTAAAATTACTGGCCCCCTAAAAATATTTCTCCCCCTCCCCCTTAGCTGTCATCCCCACCCTTCCTCAGTATCAGAGTACCTTGTCAGGCTTTGGGGCTGTTAGGACGTGGATGTTCCCAAGCAAGTAGTTCACAATACCCTCCAAAGGGTACACCGAAAACATGGAAGTACTACCGTGGTAGTACTTCCATGCCGAAAACAAAATCCACGATTAGCACAGCTGTAGCCGCAGTCACACTTGCTCTGTACGCCCACGTTACGTTTATGGTGTGGGCGTGATGCTAATTCAATGCGCTGTTGCTGAACCCCTGTTCATGTTCTGTACGTTTTCGACATGTATACGTATGTTCATCGGTACAATCGCGTACTGCACATGCACATGGCATACGTAATTACACTTCGTACAGCACTCGTAATCTCGTACTTGTACTGTTTACGTACGTACGACGACCGGGTGATCTACTGTAGTACTGTACAGCAGTGCGTACCTAAAACTGAGTGAGAAAACTGCAGTGTGACACAAATTTCATTTCATTAGAGACGACCGCAAGAACGATTTAATAATAGGCATCTTTGCAAGGGTATTGGTAACTCAGATAATAATTGTTCAAAACTTTAGTTTTGCATTTTACGCTACCGTGACTACATTTTGCTTTTAAATTTAAAGCCGAGAGAAACCTCCCTAAGCACTATCCTTACACTAGTTTTTATGCCTTATCGTAACAAGTGGACTAGCCTAACAGTTATCTAGGCCTAACTAAGGGCGCAGCAAGGCCTACTATGACCGCCCTTTAAAAATTTAAAACCCAATTACGCACTATTAAAGCCTTGTTATTTTGATTAAACGCAGTGTGAGTGTATCCGTAGGCCAAAGTCAGGTACAATAGGGACACGCAGTCTTGGCAAAAGCTTGACTCATTGGATCATAAACATAGCCTAGCGGTAGCCCAGTGAGTATTATAAAGCCTGAGGCCTGGTGATAGACTGATCGTCTAATGTAACGTTGGGACGGGTTCCGCGAAATTACCTTTGCTGGTGTTCAGGGTTAGCCTAGGGTTAAATAATAGGCTACAGATTAGAAGGTCAGAAGACTTAGATTAAGTGTATAAGTGATTCTGAAAAAGTGCCATGTATATTTACGTAGATCAGACAACTGCATATTCTGGCCACCTTGGGCTTGCAGTGTTCCACAGTTAGAAGCCAAATTATCAAACAATGTGTGGGGTTACATTACAATCCAGTTGTCAGTAATCCAGCTCTCCCATTGGCCAGTTTGGATATTTTGGAAATTCCCTTTACGTGAGTGTGATGAGACCTGATCGAGTAAGATCAGAATTGAAATTATCCGCGAGAAATTGTTCCCATTTTGAACACATTTTTGGTGCAAATGAATCAAAATACTACACAGATGATGGGACAACATGATTGGAACATTTGTGTGTATTAAAAAGAGGTAAAATTGAGAATAAGGCATAAAAATTGTGATTCATTTCTGCGAAGTAAGTGCCGTAAGCCGTAGAGTGTCTTAACTTTATATATATATATACAGTGTATGTACTATATAGGCCTTACGCTAGGACTGCCTGTGACCCTGACTAGGCCTAGGCCTATATTAGTGACAGGCTGAGTGTCCCTAATGCCAACTTTGCAGAGCTGTACAAAGTAAGTTTAGTAGGTCACAACAATGGACAATGAAATCCCAAGGACTATTCTACACAATCCCTTTAGTCACAGGCTTTAAACTTAGCCCATCCCTTCTTTCAAGGAACAAATATGTCCATTTATGATACGGGCAACTCCTGACACCTTTTTGGTTCCTTGCCTTAGCAAAGGAACCTATGTAGTCAGGTTAGCGTGTGTGTGTATGTGTGTGTCTGCGACGCTTGCTTCGGTACGCTGTAACTCAACAAGGGAAAGATGGACTGAA
>WURT03076891.1:0-13206 GCA_009936505.3 Holothuria glaberrima | reverse complement strand
TGTTTCTTACGAAATATTGGCGTCTGTATTAAATCCACCATGGATTTCAAACTCATCGCTGTGTTTTCTTTCCTTATGTATATATATATATATATATATATGAAATTGCAAAAAAGAACAGTTAATGAATTAGATACCAACATATTTGCACCCTGTTTATTAGACGTACAAACTTTTCGAAGCCCTGCTTCTTCATAAGCATACACCAAAACTGTGCCAATACCAGCTCCGGAATAGATTCTAACGAAGGCAAGTAAATGCATTCAAGTGTGATAATTCTCTATTAAGTCCATTGTCAATGGTGCCAAGCTTCTTTATTAGTCTTAGTTCACTGGCTTTACCTTCAGAATCGGATCGAAATCCTCCTTTTATTAAGCAAAAGCAAAGTCTAACATTGTAAATGCCATGTCCAGGTTAAAGTGTTGAGGGACCGCTTGGAGCTTGGACTTCTTACGTATTGTCTGTTTGTGGTTGTTGAATCGGAGTCTAAAGGGCTGAATTACAATTGAAGGGGCCTGGATGTAAGTTGATGTTTGTTCCGGGAACGGTAACGACACTCTCCGTTACAATATGTTCACATACTAAACAGAGGGGGCCATTACATGGTTTGTTTCCAGGTAGGGGCTGGTTAAGTGGGGTAGTTCGCTGGTGGTTAGTATTGACCTCAGAGAGGGTGGCTGTTTCAGGCCAAGGAAAGGGGGATTGGTAACTCTGGGGAGTCAGTTGAGTTGAGATCTGTGCAAGAGGGACTTGAATTGCTTGAAAAGTACAGTCCACTGGGGGATGTAGGTGGTAACAAAAGGTATCCGGGCCCTGTGCCGGTTCTGGTTGTAACATAGCAGTTGTTCACGGGAGCGAGTGTTAGTTTTGTTAATGTTGTAATTGATGAGACGAAGGGGATAGCCTTTATATATATATATATATATGTGTGTGTGTGTGTGTGAATATATATAGACGTCATATTGTTTGGCGTGTGTTGGCAGCATAGATTGATAAGAAAGAATGCCGGGGGAAAAAAGGTGGAAAAAGATTGAATTGAAAAGATGCCTTGTATGTAAACACATTGATACTGCTCCCAATGTAATTCATAATGCCTCTGGTACAGTCTTGAAACGTGTCAAATTCAACTGCGACTCAGAAAACGTTTCTTACATGTTAAGTTGCACTCTTTGCCCCCTCGCTACATACATTGGAGACACTAGCATAAGTTTTAGACTCCGCTTTAATAACCATAAACACAGCATACGTAGAAACAGCATTGGCTTTCCCGTAGCAGAACACTTTAATCTCCCTAACCACAGCTTATCCCACCTTAAATGTAGAATTTTGTTTGCCAACATTAGAACAGCCCAAGAGACACAAGTGCGAAATAAAGATGATCCTCCAACTTAAACCACACGCCACTAGTTTAAATAGAGATCTTTCTTTCATGAGCACCCATGCTCGAATTGCCCCTGATGTATATAGTCTTTAAGTTTGTCCCGTTGTTAGTTTGTCTGAAGAAGACCTTTAGACTGCTCGAAATATTTTGTTTTTCTCTTCCAATATACTAGTTGGCATGTATGTATCTGGTTTTCCGGTGTTTTCTTGTATATATATATACATATATATATATATATATACGTGTGTTTGTTCAACTAGCAAAGGTTTTAAGGATGGAGGGAATCTCTAAGCATGGATGTGGAGTAGAATGGCCATAGGTACAATGAGTCATCATGAATGGTTTTTCTTCTCCAAGCAGCTGAAGTAAATCTCACAGGGTTATCACAGATTTTAAAGTTTCCAATATATATCCACCTGTCATCATCTCCCTGTTTGACACATAGACTTGAGAGCAAAGATGTTCGCAATATCCGCTATAATCACATATGTCGTAAATTTCAAAGTAGTGAAGTATATGCTACTTTTTGATGATTCATGGTGAGGTAAGGGAACTCAGACACCGCAAACATAATCATATTGTAATTATTCGAGGTTTCACATTTTATTTGAAACAGCTCCTTACTAAGACATTGTTTTTGAATCTCATCTGACCTAACTCTTAAAAAGTCTGCACGAATGATTTGGTAAGGGATGTTACTATATTACGTTTGTGGTCTATTTTTGTCTGTTTTTTCTAGAAGTGCTCTGGTTGTTCAAGTTCTAAAGGTTTAAGAAAACTTCCTTTCGCAACTTTTGTTTCGATTTAATGATATTTCTTATATCTGTCACTTGATTATATGTTGTGATAAAACAAACAGCTTTTTTTCCTTCCCGAAAAATTAGATTACTGCGATTCAGTATATAGAAGTGTGGGCAAATTTAAATACCCAAGACCCCAAAATTATCTCCACCTTTTGGACATATTAAACACAAAACGTTGGCCTATGATCTTAGAATATTAACTTTAAAAAACCAAAACTTCAACAGTTGTTCTGCGGAAGTAGCCTACTTATAAGTGACCAATTTTACAAGCAACTTGTGATTTTGTCCTTTGTTGGTATCCATGACCGTTGCTTCCGAAAAAGACTTAAAATGTGTTATTAAAAAGACAAAAATGAGTTACAAAGTGACGGAAAGCTTCCAATTTTTCTCAAGTTTCCTTGACTTTGAGAAATTCTGGTGTTCTTCGGGGAATTTTTGGGTTGGCTAAACTTCATAAATCTGAAGGAATAATGGTGTTTTTTTAGATCACACAGACATCACCTCTTTTACACACTTCCTCATTATGTAGCCAACATGACAGCGCATGGTTGATCTGGTTTACAGTTCCCTTTATGTTCACTCTTGAGGAAACGGCGATAAATAGCACGCAGGAATGCAAATTTCAGGGGACAGCGTTAAACTTCGGACTCTATTTCAGGAATTTTTTTCTGAGTTTTGGGCTCATAGCCAAGATACTGCGACAATGTAAGTTCTTTCCTCCTTAGCAGATATTGGGAGAATTCAGATGTGAAGCTTTTCGATGAAAACTTGAAATAGTTGCTTTCTATAGATTTTATGTTGAAGACTTTTTTGATTGATTAACGAGTTGTGCAGAAAAATAAGTCTGAGCAATTCAAGACGGCCTCCCTAGAATAGGAAATCTCCACTTATTAAGAAAAAATCTGTTGAAGGACCGTTTGCGGTTGTCGGAGACTTAAAAGGCTGCTTCAATAGGCAGTTTATTTTCATTTTTCATGCATCTTAATTCACAACCCAAACTGTCAAAACCCTTTTTTAGATTCGTGCACATGAGAGCCACAGCCTGACAATATTTTCAATTAGATGCAATTATTTCTTGGTGCAGCTTGTCATTAAATTTTGTCATGCTCTGAATTTATCAGGATATGTCAGAAGTCTCATGTTATACCTACTTCGAACAGCAACCTTGAAAACGACTGGATTTATTAGTTTTTGTTCAATTTTTCCCCAGAAAGACCTTTTTATGACAGTATGACAGTGGCTGCAGATGGAATTTTCTCTATAACACTCCTACCAATTAAAAGCTGCTGTTGAGTTTAAAACATTTTATGTCACATTTTATTTTCGAATATCGTTAAAATGTTTAATTCAATCTACCTGAGAGGTTCAAATTCGAATGATTCAATATCTTTTCCAATTAGGGCAAACAAAAATTCTCAGCAATACTAATTTCGAAACCCTCTTGTACAAAGTTCAACTGCTTCATGATATGTCGCTAACTCACTATGACTCGCCCTGCGTAATAGGTACAGCAAATACATGAGAGAGACAGAGAAAAGGCAGTCAAAAACACACAGCAGTAGTTGGTCAACACTATCTTATAAAAAATGTCACCCAAATGAGAACTTAAAATTTCCTTTTTGACCACAACAAGGAAGCTTTGAAGGGCTTACAAGTTCTTTGTAGCTCACCTCTTGTGTCCTCAGGTAATCTTAGATTTCAACCAAAAACAATACGGTTTGATTCTTGTAATATGAAAAATTTATATGTTAAGTATTATAAGTGTCCATGATTCCTATTTTGAAATATCGTGTTTACAAATTTTTTGGGTTGTTACTTCTGCTGACGTTAAAGGACCTCTTCTCTTTCCTAAAACAATAAGTACTTCCTCTTACTATGACAAATCTATATGCCAAGTGAAAAAACTATCCATCATTCCCATCTTGAGATGTTCCCTCGGTTTCATGTTCACCATGTTGTAGTTTTTGGCCTCTGGTGACCTCAACTGACCTCTGATCTCTACTAAAAACAATAGACTCCCTCTAAATATGATATGTATATGCATATATATATATGTATATATATATATATATATATGCATATATATATATTGTATATACGAAAAGTATTTGTCGTTGTCATCTTGAGATAGCGTATTTACAAGCTAAGCGTCACAAGCACACATACATGAATAAACACACATACACGCCTACACAAACAAGTACCCATATACATTCACCAACGTAATTGAACAAATTCCTTCCTCCTTCGGCAAGGAATTAAAGAGTGATTAAACTTCGGATCAATTTTAGCATGCTGGAAAGAAGCTCGCCTAGCTCCAACCAACTTTTGGAAAGCTATTTTGGAAGTTATTTTGCGCCTCATGTGTAAGTGGTGTTCCCTTCACCGGATTCATCCTGCAAGTAGTTGAGAATGATGTTAACGTCAGAAAAAATGTAAGAGGTAGCACGAAGAGCATTCCAATCAAGTGTACTCTGTTCTCACCACTTTCTCTAGTCACCGTCCTGACTGAAAACATGTGTCAATTACTCTAATTACGTATAGACCACATTGAACGAATTAGCTCAATTAAATCCACACCTCCCCCTCAACACCATTGCTTACGTCAATAGCGACAAGTGACTGAAAGCAGGGAGTAACAGCGACTGTAACGCAGCTTCTCGGAAAAACAAACAAATAAATAACAGTAATATGGAGGTGGTTGTGTTTTTCATGGTTGAGAGAGCAGATGGTTTCGTACAACAGCTTCTTGCTTTTACTGAAGTGAGAATTTTTATATCCAACCACACTCTTAGACAAAGGAAGACGACCCAGTTATGCCAATTTAAGATAAAATTAGATTAAGTCTGGTAGTTCCATAAGAGCCACTTTGTCAGCATTTGATAATTGGTCTAAGGAAGCCCAAGGAAGGCCTGCATTTACTTGGTAAAGTTTTCAGATCTGTGAGATTTATATACGTTGCACTGCAATGCTTTCAGTGTTTTTTTTATACTGCAGCCAAGTCTATACCCTTTCTTAAGCTATGACCTATTATTATATGTATGTATATATAATGTTCATGTTTAAGCAAGGAGGTGTTAACCTATTTCTTTTAAGCAGTGATGGACCAATCAATCAATATGGCAGAATAGGTAGCTCATCGTAGTTTGTCAAGGTTCACTTTCTGTCTTTTGGGCACAAGGAGGGAGACGAGAAGGGTACCAGAAATGACAATAAAGGTGTGTGGCAAGTGAATAAAATATGGGTTGTGTTGTATTTTATTATTTGACAGCTTGAAATACATGAACACTTTGTACCGCTTGAGTTTAATGTACCCTGTAATGAAAAAGTTAACGTTTATTTTTAAGTAGACTGCTGTTGCGTTACAAAGGAGATGCAAGAATGAGAGTCTCAAGAAAGTGCAGCGCCATTAGTTTTCTCTCGTGAAACTCAATAAAGACAACAGAATTAAAGCTTTAATGACGGATTCCCGCAAGCTTCACTCAAGATGGTTCATGGTGACCATCTGATGCAGAAGCTATTATTTACATGCTCCTACCACCATTGTTCCTTTTATGCCTTCTAATCCTCTAAAACCTAAAAACCCCTAAGTATTCCATAATTTCATTGTATGGATCTTTGTTTATCACGTTATACCCACGTGATACAACACCATGGCTGTAACCATTTTACACCTTGCTTGACGTATAGCGCACATTGATAATCAACACTTCCCTTAACCGCTGTACGTGCAGGGACGTCGACGGTGCCGGACTAAGCGTGTGGGGGCCCAGGGCACGCAATCGTGTGGGGGCCCTGTAGTACAGCTTAGGTACACTTGGTACAGTGCCGGAATACCCAAGGTTTATATGGTAGTCAGCGAAACAGCATGGTAAACGCATTACTTCAATATTACATGCTAAGATTTAGAAATAAAGGTTGTGGATCACACTTACGACAGTTTTGTAAATTTTAGGATACTCTAAATGTGGGGGGGGGGGAATGTGGGGACCCGGGACACGTGTCCCTGTTGTCCCGCCCCTAATCGTCGCAAGGAGGGGTGTGTGCGTGTGTCATCCTTCATATCTTTGGCAAAATTAATAATTTGCGTTTCCGATCATCACACTCCAATTTTCAAACCAAACCTACTAATAGGCTCTGTTTCTGTTGATTGGAAGATAAAAATACATTAAAAAAAGCTTACATCTTCGTTAGTGGCGAAGCTTTCATATAGTCTTTTAAAAATGCGATTTTCCCAAAATCATTTGAAAGGAACCCCCCCCCCTCCCGGTAAAATAAGAAATAAAATATTACTCTGGTGGAATAGTGGTTGCAGTACTGGACTTTTTTCTAATGAGAAGCTTCGGTTTTTTCTCTTTTTGACCATTTTGAAACGTACATGCTTAAGAAACCATCTCCTCTGTTCCTCACACAAGTTGTCAACCTGCCACTTCATAATTATTAAAAGTGCCATGCTTCTTTTTATACTAACTTTGATTTTCAGGTATGAGGAAATCACATCTCACAGATCTTTTCATATTTTTTGGGAGGTACCCTAAGCCAACTGGATCTTCCGTCTTGGACATTCAAACTTGACATTAACTTAGTTACTGACTATAATGCGCCCACACAACGATATACGGTTTCATGAAATATTATGGTTCTTTATGTTCTTTTCTTGATTTCAAGAAGCCAGAAATTGGCATCAGCAATTTCTAATTTCCAAAAATTTTCCAAAGAGTTATGCCTCTCAGATCCCCCTTCAAAAGCTCCCTGCCTTTGGTTCTAGCAGGTTAAATTTCACGCTCACAAAGTTGGCCTCTGCTCTTCGTAAATCCTAGAGATACCCCTTAGAAGTAACATGAAGGTTGATTCTCAGTGAATTACAATGTTCGCCTTCACACTATTGTGTGAAAGAAAGGAATTGAAAAAGAAAACATAGTACCGTAAGCAGTTTAGTAGAAATATTTGGGGAATAGAAATAGGGAGATTTCTACCATGTGGAAAAAATCTAGAAAAGAAAGGTTGAGAAGCCATGACTTAGATCTAGCATCGGGTATCTGTCTCTTACAAAGCGCCCATATAAGGTTCTTCACTAACTGACTAACGTCCAATGTACATGTGACGACAACAAAGTTTACCACATTGGATGTCAAACTTATCTCAGGCAATGTGTACCTTGTGTACAAAAGTGTTGGTCAAAGCTTAAAATGTTTCGCACCTTTTTTTCAAAGAATGTTTTATATATGATGGGGACTGTTTATTGGGAAATCGACAAGGAAAATCGCAGGGTTTACGGTTTTATTATCGATTTCCAGCAAATATGAAACCTAGAGATAAATGGGTTTCTGGAATTTTTCCGAAGAAATATTGAACTCTAGAGTACACATACTAGATTGCACAGTGCTCACTTTCGCACCCGAGTTTTTTGTCTTTCAAGATTGTTACCGAGCATTAAAACCCGGTGCACGTAGTCTAGTTAACATGCATGCCTGCACGTAAACTTAGGTTCAATGTAATCATAGGAGTTGGGAAAAGCGTTCTTTGAAGAGAAGGAAAAACGAATATTACGCTTTGACCAATATTGTGTGTACACAAGAAAAGTTGCGTATGTTGTAATGTTGAAGTCCAAAATGGCGGTACAGGCGAAACCGGGACCATTATGACGTCAAGTGAAGAGCTTCTATTGACCATTCTCACCACCTGTGACCAGGGAGCTACCACTAGACAGCTCCGTGCTGTGACCGAACTTGCTTACTCCGCCACTGCTTTTTGTGTTACTGAAAAAAATATCTTCTCCCGGTACCATATCGCGTGCGCCGTGTGTCATCACTTTTGTCTTTTTCTCAGGCTATTGCTTGCTATTGTCATTGGTTGGTTCGTGGCATAACTGGAGTATCATTTGTCTAAAAATTCCCAGGGGGTGAAACTCATTAACGGAAAATTAGGAACGGTTGGATCAGAGTATGTGTAGGCGGAAATCTGATACCTGACAAGGTTTGCCTCATAGCATACAGTCCAGTTGCAAAATCAACATTAATATAATTTTTGTAATAAGTTCATGCAGCCTTCAAAAGAGTAACTTTAAAATGTTAAATCAGTTGCGGTGTCCGCGTATCTGTAGGGTGGCGTAAGGTGGTGATGGAAGTAGTTAGCCTGAATAGGGATTTCGTGTTCTTTTCTACCCGTATTCTGGCCCTATTGATGGTATGAACAAGACTGATGTATTACATGTGTGTTCAGAGTACCATTTACAGTTTAGATGCCTATTTTACCCCATACTAGGGATTCACACATCTGCACATGGTAGATGCATAACTACAGTGATTTTTTTCAAAGAGCTTGTTTACTTGTCATCTCTGGCCCCTGGAATGTCAAATTTTCCATCTCTGGCGCCATAATGGTTGGAGCTGAGGTCGACTTTGGTCCCGTATAACACCCTCATGTAGGAACCGACTCACTTATGAAAACATTCTGCTCCGCCACTACCACTGTTAAGTTGGTTAACACATGTGGACGAGTAAGTTTGTGCTAGGAGGGTAAGAGGGTGCAAATAATCAGTAATCAACGCAAAATGACATTTATGAACAAGAATAGGTTTATTCAAGGTGGATGATCTGACAACTTCTTGGTCAAATTGACGGTATTGTGCAGTAGTGGAAATTTGTGATGGGCCTTTATTGCTCACGCATACGATTGCTATGCTTACTACAAAATCTGCATGAAACTGAACTATGGGCTATGCCTCTCGAAAAAAGACCGACTGAAATGATAACACGTCCCAACTTACACTATGCCAGTAGCAAGTTTTTACAAATTTCGGCATGTGAGCTGCTACTTCGAGTAAGCGACTCACTGATTCGTCAACATCTTGTAGGGAAAACTATATCGACAGCTGAAAGCAAACGGCAGCTGGGGAGGGAGAATTGAATCGTTCATACGGTAGGTAAAAGCAATCGTCAGATTTGAATAATGTACTTGTTCGGTCTTTACCATGGAAGACTGTCGTTTGTTGTGGAGCAAATAGTCATATTAGCCTTGTGAAAACTGTGGGGCCAAACAGGTTGAAAGCCCCTTCTGCATACCCACTGAAGCTACTATCTATGTTAATATATACACATACATAAACGCACGCACAAACATCACGAACACACACTCACATTCACACACATATATGCTCATATATGCGTGTGTTTGTGTGTTTAACTCCGTAAGTACCTTGTGATACCAAAATGTCATGTACTTCAAATAAATATTTAAATTTACAGGCACGATAGATATATCACCAAGAGGGTGTTTCCTGCAGCCTCTGTGTTGACGTGTGGCTATATGGTACTTAAACTGCGCCTGAATATTTCCATATGGGATAAAGCTGTTTGCGATGCTTCCTCTCAGTCTTTCAATTTTTAACTGACTTATGAAACGTGCCAAA
This sequence comes from Holothuria glaberrima, assembly GCA_009936505.3. Classification (NCBI taxonomy): domain Eukaryota; kingdom Metazoa; phylum Echinodermata; class Holothuroidea; order Aspidochirotida; family Holothuriidae; genus Holothuria; species Holothuria glaberrima. The sequence continues at coordinate 3,611 of WURT03076891.1, read as the reverse complement.
AGACCTAGACCAGAACAGGCTTTACACTATTTTCCAAAGGTCCATAAAAGAAGCTTTGCACTAACATCAATAAATGAACTTCTCAAGGTTTATACCTTTATGGAAGGGAAGCTCTGTTAATTGGTTATTCACAAAAATTATTGTTACTCGACAAAGTAGATCCATATCACATGGCGAGATAAAAAGTATCTCTGGAAGACCGCAGAAAGAAAAGCCTGTGACATAACATCAGTAGGTTAGATGGAAGTGTGCCATAAAATGTAAATTTAATCAGGAATGTTTTAAACAAGAGAAAATCACTATTTTGCCAGTAAAGGCCCCCAGTCTCAGTCTTGTAAATGATTTAATATTTTGTTTCTTCGGATCGGTTTACTAAAAATTGGTGCTATCTTTCAGTCTCATCTGATTCAATTACTGAGGAAGAAATTGTTTCTGCTCCGTATGGATTATTAAATTTCGTTTTAACTTCATCGGTTAAGCAAACGGGTGACAACTTTTCGTTTTTATGATCGATAGCGTTCTAAAGAAAATAACATGTTTTAAAAAATGCACAGGTCTTGTCTGAATTACAGTAAAAGTGTTCTGAAGTGAAGTGAATTAATGTTTTAGGGTCGTGAGGCGAATATTGTATTGCCCTGTAAAGGTTTGAAAATTATGGTTGCTTACAGTAGAATGATTTGCTATGACTTTTATAACAAATATATCATATATAATTTGAAAGTGTATTTTTAAGGAACATCTTTCGACGGAAGTTCTACGTCTCCGCAAGGAACAAAATGAAATCGTGTAAATGCCACGGATGGATATGATGGTAAAATAGGAAAAATCATCTCTTTAAAAATTACAATAAAAAAGAAAACTTGCTGTCAGTGAAAATTACCTACTTTGCAATGCTTTACGGCTCTCTAATCTCACCCAAGACAGTAACAAATCTCCCTACAAACTTAGCTTCTAGCATCCGTCAATCTTAAACCAGAACGCCAAAAAGGCTTAGAGATTCCTTGCCATATGATATTTTGTGACAAACATGAATCACCCATAAGACAAGCATGAGATCCCTCAAAATTATCCTACTTGAGATATCATGTTAATAAGGTAAAAACCATTTGAAATCTTGTGACCCCAAATGGCCTTTTACCTAACTTTAAACAATAAGGTTCACCTGCCCTATATGGCCATCTACATGCTAAATATGAATAATCCACAGGCCAAGTACTATATAAGATCCCTCACAGTTATCCTCCTTAAAATGTCATGTTTACAAGGTTTTCACCTTTTCTGACCCCAAATGACGTTTGACCTCCCCAAAAATGATAGGGACCATCTACTCAGTATGAGATCCCTCACAGTTAGTCTTCTTGAGGTATACTGTTTACAAGGTTTTGACCTTTTGACCTCTTGTGACCCAAAATGACCTTTGACCTCCACCACAACCAAAAAACCAAAAAAGAGTATTCCTCAACACAAACAATCCATACGTGAAGTGTGACATCCCCCACATTAATACTTCTTGAGATATCATGTTTACAAGATTTTGACCTTTTGATCTCTGGTGACCTCAAATGACCTTTGACCAACACCAAAAGCAATAAGGATCATCTGCTCAATATTGGCAATTCACACGCTAAGTATAAGATCCCTCACTTTTACTCTTCTGGAGATACCATGTTTACAAGGGTTTTAACTCTTGACCTCTGGTGACTCCAAATGACCTTTGACCTCCACCAAAAACAATAGGGATAATTTTATCCATAATGGCAATCCACATGCTTAATATGAGACCCCTCACAGTTACCCTTCTGGAGAAACCATGTTTACAAGGTTTTGACCTTTTGACCTCTGGTGACCCCAAATGACCTTTGATTTCAACTAAAAAGAATAAGGCTCATCTACTCACTATGGGCGATTTACACGCCAAGTATGAGACCCCTCACAGATACCTTTCTTGAGATATAGTGTTTGCAAGGTTATGACCGTTTGACCTCTGGTGACCCCAAATGACCTTTGACCTGCACCAAAACCATTAGGATCATGTACTTAAGATAGGTAATCTACATATTAAATATGAGATCCCCCACATTTATCTTTCTGGAGATATGGTGTTACAAGCAATTTCAGAGGTCTTTACCATTTAACCTCTGGTGACCCTAATTAACCTTTGACCTCCCTAAAAACAAAAGGGATCATTTACGTTGTATGGGCAATCAACATGCTAAGTAAAAGATCGCTCACGCTCACCCTTCGTAAGATATCGTGTTTACAAGGTTTTGACTTTTTGACCTCTGGTGACCCCAAATGACCCTTGAATTTTACCAAAAACAATAGGATCATTTACCTCATATGGGCAATCGACATGCCAAGTATGTGATCCCTCTGAGTTACCCTTCTCGAGATATCGTGTTTACAAGCAAAGAGTCACATACATACACATACACGCATACGCATACACACCTACACACCACATCACCATCGCATAAATTCATTGAGCCTTCGGCAAGGAATAAAAAACGACCTGTCTAGAACACCTCTGAGACACAGCCATAGTAGCCTAAACTGAGTTTAAATTGCTCCAGATAATATTGTCCACTACGCGGTGTATGAGTTTAATTAGGAACACAAGTGACTTTGCAAGTCATTGTTGAACAACCAGAGTGAAACTATTTCGTTTGATTGGATATCAACGAAGTGCAGTTATCCAGCTGTATTTTAAACTCAGTATTCCTAAAGCTTGGACAGAGAGTTGCAAGCAACTCTCTGGTTTGGGGAGATGACATATCGCCTTAATGTCTTTACTTGTGATTAGATAATTGATAGCTTCTACATATTTACAGGAACGACTATTTCTTTGGCCCTGTAGGGGGCTTGCACCAAAGGTCAAAAGGTCAAATTCAGCGGACGCGCTAGTTGTTCTGGAGGACAGCACGATGCACACCACATTACGTAAAGTGGGTATGACACCGCCAAAATAACTTTTGTGTATTGCAAGATTGAATACAGTATTGTATAAATATCATTTTACACACAGTTAAAACCTCTGCGATTCGGCATAAATAAGATTTGAAGAAAAACGTACAAGAATCCAGTTTTGAAAAATGCCGCAACATGTCACCTTACTGTTATGAGGCAATTTGAGGCACAAACACTACGCTTTATAAGAACGCGTATCTAGATGTGGAACTAATACAACTCTGAGATAAAGCTATCTTAGCAACCTCATGAAAAGGCCTACATCAAAATACCTGCGCAACATACAGAGCACAAGCTGGAGGGTTCGCGGCATATCATTGGCCAATATGTAGGCGTGCATGTGGGCACGCGTGTTTAAGCTTCCCTAAATAAGCCTCAGTTCTGTTTTTTGTGCACAAAGAACGCGGTCGGCGCGCTTTGCAGAACAGCTGTGCACAGTCGATAACAAGCGCGCCTGTACTCAGTGGGCTGTTCATTTGACGGTGTTTTTGTTATTGTTGTTACTGGCCACAAGCGCTGCTCTAGTACAATGTGCATGCTTACGCGCACAAGTGCGTGTTAGCGCCTTAGATGCCTGACTTTAACGACGCAACGTAATACAGCCATTGCCTTCTTGACATCCGATGAAGCCTACATGGGGGCCG
>WURT03076869.1:0-13206 GCA_009936505.3 Holothuria glaberrima | reverse complement strand
TGGTCGGGTACTTTAATTGGGAACAGCAGTTTTCCCCTAAAAACTGCGGTAGCTATGACTGATTTGAGGAAAGGCAACTTTTGCATCATGACTGTTCAAGATGAAGACTCGTCGGCAAATTGAGCATGCATGTGACGGTCGTATCAACATCCGTCGGTGTAATAAGACGAGTGACCGATTCCGTCGGAAACTCGGCGAAAAAAGGGAATTTAAGGCTTCCGTAAAGGCGTGCTATTTCGGGTCATAGGACATTTGAAAAAAAAACTTTCTGTCCATTATACCTTACTTATCATCAGCACGGGATCAGCAGCACCCGATTATCCACTAGGGGTATCCTTAGCCTGTTTTCTGAACCGTAACCTTAACTTTAAACCATAGGTGTAGGAAGCGGGGGCTGTGGAATTATGCTTCTGCCCCCTAGATCCAAGAAAGAAATGTCAACAATTTGCAGTAATTTGACTTAAAATTTGACCAAAATGATGCACCAGATTGCATCTAAGGACCGTCAAATATTCAAACATTTTGTAGACTCGTCCCCCAGGACGGCAATCCGAAACAAGGTTTAAGCCGAACGCACATGGACGAAAGAAACGCGAAACACAAAACAGGAAACACGTGTTTGCGATGGCGTCCTTGTGCGTATTCGTCCGAAACACATGTTAAGCTTAACACTTGTTTCGCGTATCAGGCAGTGCTTGTTTCGCGAAAAGTTGTTTTGAGAAAACACGAAACGTGTTTTCTGTCTTGTGTTTCGCGCTTTCTGTCTTCAGTCTCGAACAGCTTCCTACGCCTATCCTTTAAACACATTTTGCAAAAGTTGGAGAAAAAAAAAATGTGTACCCCGCGTGTCTTCCCTTCATTGCAAACTCAGGCGTTCAACTTTTGAACACCAAAATGTAACAGAAACAGAAAGCATACTAGCGTTCAAAGCATTCTTTGAACGCTGGTGTTTAGAATCCGAACACTTTGTCTCCATTTTTGAACGCCGGACGCCTATTTGTATGGAACGCCAAAAAGGAAAAAAATTTCCTTACAACATATATTTGCCACGATGGCCAGGTTAAAGAATCTTCCAAAAGATAGGTTGAAGAGTTTAGAATTTCGCAACGTTTCATTTTCGTGTTTCTACTGAATCACGACTTTAATATTTGTGGAACCTTTAACGTTGAATTAACCCAGTATGTGGAAAAGGGCAGGCGTTACAGCTAGATAGAACTGAAGATAAAAGCGCGCGTAGCGCGCGAATTTTTTTTGAAGTTATAGAAAGAATTTTACAGAACTTACTGCCTACGGACCTGATAAAGAGCCATGTGGAATACTTTCTGAACATGTTAAAATATACGATATACCTATTAAGTTCCACAGTCGGCGGATGTACCGACAAGATCAGCAAATGTACCGACAGACCATCCCAAAAAGACAAGTGGGGGCGACAGCCCCCTGCCCCCCTCCCCCTTACGTTACGCTACTGCATCCAAGCATATTTTTGGGGTAGAGGTAACCAAAATTCTCAAGTGGTAACCGGAAATGAAATGTTGGGGTCCTGAGAAAAAATACTTAAATGCTAAAAATTTCACGGTCCTCATTATGATTATTGTTTAAGAACAGTGCAAATCGCATGCGCATATTAAGTTATTTTGGAAGGTATGGGCGGCGATCGGGGCAAAAAAGACAACCAATTCAAAAATATTTTTTTTTTATTAAAGTAAATTAAATTTATTTGAAATTTCAACTTTTCTTCAAGCATTTCGATATTAGGTGTACTCTTATATTAAAATAACAATTATAACATTAATGGCAGAAATATATTGAATTTGCTTTCTGATAAAAGTTTTTTCAAGTTATGTTTTGTATGTGGCAGTTTTTTTTAATTTTCTTACAATTTTTTTTTTAATTTTGTCTTTGCTACTTAAATATTTTATTTTCTATTAGCCATATTTTCCTAAAGACTTTATTTTTTAAAAAATACAATTTTGTTGTCTTTTTTGCCCCGATCGCCGCTCATGAGATTGCGCCTTTGCTCTAGCTAGTTTACACGCTAACCGATGTTGTGAGATATTGTAGTTTTGCACATGTATCATTTGGACTGATAATTCCATACGGTGCTATGAATAAAATAAATGCAGTTCAAACAAAATAAACACGTTTTAGGGTGGGCGTACTTCCCTGTCGAGCTGAAGGCTCCTTCAGCTCGACAGGGAAGTACTCACTGTTTTTAGACATTAAGACTAACCTTATTCTTAGTAAATATGTTTCGGGTCTAACCTACCAATTATTAAACATGTTATGTTACCAATGGTTCAAATAAAATAAGTATACCTAGCATATTACTTTGAGTCGACAACCATCCTCTCATAATCTGAGTTGGTCTCAAGTTGGTCTGGGGTCGCCTTGGCTAGGGGCCGACTGGTCTGGTGCCGAATTGGCCTAAGGACGAGTTGATTTTGGGCCTACTTGGCATGGAAGAGAGTTGGCATGAGGCCGAGTTGGCATGGAGCCGAGTTGGCATGGGGCAGAGTTGACACGGGGCCGAGTTGGTCATTGGCTTAAAGTTCGCTGGTAACGATCCGTGCGTTATAAATATGAAGGGCGCTCATATAGTGTGGAGCCTATTCAGTGCCACATTCAAAGAGAAGGATCACTGGATTTTGACATAAACCTACAGTGGCGTTGTTTATCTCACCTGCTTTTACTGTCACGTGGCACTGTCAGTGTTCTCCACAGATTTTCAAGAGAGGGGCGGCCACGCGCGAAACATGTACGCGATCGCGAACCACATTGATTTATGATTATCCCCTGCCAAAAAGGAAAAGAGTATGTAACTTTTCGCTTCCAGTATGGTCGCGGTATTTTTTTAAGAGGCCGGGCGGTCGCTATTTCAGGAGGGACGGCCGGTAATTTCCACTGTGGCAGCCCCTAAAACTCCTCGTGGAGAACACTGAATTTGGCTGTGTTCATAAAACCCGACCCACAGCCATGGTTTCCATGGTTAACTATTAACAATGTAATAATGTCACACTAACCAGTCTGGGAAGAAATTTCCGTTTCAAAATTTTCTCTTAAAAAGTTGACATTTCAAATAAATGTAATATATTTAATGGTTAAAAAAAAATTTGAATTGGTTGTTTTTTGTTTTTTTTTTTTGCCCCGATCGTCGCCCATACCGTCCAAAAATTTTTATACGCACATGCGATTTGCAATGTTCTAAATAAGGCCTTGTAATCATAATAAGGACCGTGAAATTTAGTATTTTTTCTCAGGTCCCTAACAATTTAATTTCGGGTTACCACTTGAACATTTTGGTTATATCTAACCCAAAATATATGCTTGGGGTGATGAGTGTCTGTCTTTAAATAGGCTACTCTATCGAAAAACAAGCCTTGACTGGAGCACAAACACTTCTGTCATGATTTTCCAAATAAGGGCCAAGTTGGCCCGGGCCGACTTGGCGTGGGGCGACTTGACTTTTTAAATTAAAATAGGTAGGCGGTAGCATTATCTGATACTACGTAGGCAGTCACTCATGTTTAAAGTTTTTCAAATTTAGTGTTTTTAACGGACATTGTGTCTTTTAAATAGACCAGTGGCATCTTTGTACTTTGGATTAAGTTGAAGACCGCAGATACTTTTCTAGTACTTCTATGCAGGTTTTTTCAACCTTTGACTAGACATGTTTCTGCTCTTGGTTTTAGATTTTGAGCTTCATCAGTAGTGGGACATTTTAGTTTGTCCGACCTGGTCTTAATTCAAGTAGAGAAGAGTTAGCTCTATTAGAGCCGCTCGATAAAAGCATCGAAATAGCAATCTTCAACCTCGTGACTTTTTTCCACTTCACAGTTCCTTTCCAGTCTAGTTTTAACTAAGAAAACTTTTTAGGCAGTAGACACCCTTTTCTAGGCTAGGAACAGTGGTTTTGGAAAACTTTGACATATATGCGGGTCTCCTGACCATGCGTGTCAATGTCTTAGCAGAGTTTCTTTAGCTCTGTGCAGAGCATACCGTATCCTCATTGTTAAAATGAACCCTTTTAGGGCTCTGAGGATTGATATTCTGGTTGCTTTAATGGGGTAGTTAGAAAAACTTTAAATCCCTATCGAGAGCTATTTTCTCTGTGTCCGAGAGTAACGGATAGGTTTTTAGTGAAGTGTTCGGTTTGTTCCGCCTTCAGAATATTTTGACAGTATTAATTCGACCTTTTATGGTCGTACACTTCCTTTGAAATTTTTGAGATCTAGCACGAAGTTTTTCCCTTCTGAAGGTTCTAGAAAACTTCCTACTTTTTGTAGAAGAAGAAATTTTTGATTTAGTATCCTGTTCCGCCACTTCTGGCGTCTTACAACCTGCTTGTAAGAAGCGTTGCTTTTAGCAAATTGGCCAGGATAACTGTAGAACCTTCTCAACAGGTTTTTATTACCAAAAATTACTCTTTCAGGAGTGCTCTTCGGAGAGTTTTTAGTCTTTTAGAGTTTCTGAGATGCCTTCTCTCATAGGCTGGTTAGCTCAGAACTGAGAGGTGACTGCAGGCCTTTGCGGCCAAATTATGAAAACAAAAATCCCGTGTGAGCCAATCAGAGAAAGGCAACGGAATGCATCCGGTGTGTGTTGCCACGTTGCTCTAATTTTGAATTTTGAAGGTCGGGGGAAGCCACCAAACTGATGAGAGCAGTGTTACACATGCGCGGAAGCAGTGTTATTGAGCGTGGTAGGAAATTTATGCACAGGGAGATCTCAAAGAGGGTGCAGCAAAGGCCCCATACACTTTAAGTGTATCTAATGAACAACTTAGTCGAGGAGTGAGACAAGTACCCTCTGTGGGTATTGTTTTGTTTTTTTTTCCGTTGTGTGATTTAGAAAGTTGTCCGTTCGCCTCTAAGTTGTTCTTCCTATTTTGGACAGGAAAAGAAGTGAAATGCAGGTGTCATGAAGCCAACTATTTTGGCTAAGTATCTTTGTACTCTTGATAGAAAAGACCGCAATACATTTGTAGTGTATTGCCAGAGGTTTTTAAAAACCTACTTATATTCTTAGAGACTTCTGTGAGCCCACATCTTTGAGAGATAACTTTATCCTTGTTCTCGATTTTTTTATGATCGAGATATGTCTTCAAAGAAGCCTCGAAAATACCGACTAACAGGAGAGGAATAGTAGTAGCAGGGTGTAACCTTTCGAACGGATGAGGAACATGAACAAGCGGGTTTACTTGTAATCACGTTTTATACCCTGTTGGAACTGACGTAAGAGCAGCCGACAGAGGGCGTTATTGCTATAAGGCAGTAATTTTAACTTGACAATTCCGAGTTGACATGTTTATGGGAAAATTTTAGGCTTTGCGCCTCTGCTGCAGAGAATTCCTTCCGCGAACTCTTTTAGAGTTTCATTTTATTTAAGGGGTATCATTCTGTATAAGAAGGTTTCTGATGTGTAATCAGAGGTCCCTTTCACTGGGATGGGCGGATGATACCTCTTGACGCTAGGGGAGTATTGCTCCGTTATCTTTACGTCGGTAAGGCTTCAAATAAATGAAGAGCCTAATGACCGTTAAGTGGTGCGTAAAAGCGCCTTTTGAGGCTAGTGCACCGGGGCCTTTTTAGGGTCGCGCAATAATACTAAGATCTGTACTTTTTGATACAACATAAACAGGTGATTTTCTCTTAAACCTCCTTCTAGGCTAAAATCAGTTTTCCTTTTTCACGTTGGGCGTGCTTAACAATCTCTACTTTCCAAGCTATCAGAAGCTTTACCCCGCCCTCAAGGAAATTCCATTCCAAATGGTCTGAAAATCTTCCGAGTAGGGACGAAAGCCTGGAAGTCTGGGAGGCTGTTGCCTTAAAGAGAGGTGTCTTGGCATCGAGGATGTGGCAGCTGCCGTTTCGAGAGCTCTTAGTTCCCGTTGCAGTTCTTGGACTGCTTTCTTTTGTTTAAGAAGGGCGTCTCTGTGGAAGGGCCCTCCTGATTTGTGGCGTTTTGAAGATGGGTGTGGCCGTCTATTTTGGTTTTTAATCCTGAGGGTTTTTTATTCCTGCTCTGTTAAAGGGCTATATCCAAGACTGTATTATCCATGGGGGTGAGTTGGCATGAGGACGAGTTGGCTTGGGCGGAAGCGGTCATTGGTTGAAAGTGCGCGGGTAGTTAGCGATCCGTGTTTTATAAAAATGAAGGGAGCCACCGTATTTTCAATCACGTTAAAAGGCGTCATCAAGTAAAAATTTGTCATCAAATGAAAAGTGATCGTCGTGTACTTTTGCATCGTTATTAAATGTCATCGCGCCGTCATCAAATTACTTTGTTTGGGCGTCCCTCATGTAAAAAATTGCCATCGAATGAAAAGTGTTCGCCGTGTACTTTTGCATAGTTATTAAATGTCATCGCACCATTATCAGATTATATACTTTGGACCTTCATCGTGTAAAAAAATTGCCATCTAATGAAAAGAGTTCGTCGTGTACTTTTGCATCGTTATTAAATGGAATCGCGCAATCATCAAATTGCTTTAAGCCTTCATCATGCCATTTTGGGTCGACTTCATTCAAAAAGTGATCGTCGTCACTGTAAAAGTGCTCTTCATCATTTAAAAAGCGTTTGTCATCACTGTAAAAGTGCTCGTCATCATGAAAAAAGTGTTCATCATTACTGTAAAAGTGATCTTCATCATGAAAAATGAAGCCATCATCAAACAAATTTGCCCTTTTGGCGTGCCATATATTTGAACACTTACCACATTTGAACGCTTGACGCGTCTTGTGTTCAAATGATGAACGCATAGTGTTCAAATGATGAACGTCAGGTCTAGCTCCTAAATTATAGTGGCATGGATCGGAATAGCCTCACACACATCAAAATATTTAGGAATCTGTGTATTGTATTCTGACGACACTGTTGTTTTGGCCGAAAATGAAAATGGTTTACAGACCGCTTTAACATCTATGAAACATTATTGTGATTTATGGCACTTAGCCGTTAACACTAAGATAATTAAAATTATATTCTCCAGAGGAAAGGTGAGAAGAACACCTGGCTCTTAAAAAGTTGATGTAATGGACGACTATACTTATTTAGGAACTGTTTTCAATTTTAATAACATGTTGTTAAAACTAAAGCTAAGCAAAGTAATCAAACACGAGGGGCTCTTCACAGTTTTCTCTCTAAATGTTTTATTTTACCTTTACCAATAGATTTACAACTCCAGCTTTTTGATCAAGTTGTTTTGCCTGTGCTTTTATATGATTGTGGAATCTGGGAGTTTGAAGACACTTCGGCTCTTGAAAGTTTCAAAACAGCAACTTCTCAAAGCAAATAAATCTACACCTAACTTTATGGTATTGGAGAAATTGGGAAGGCCAAAATTGGCAAAGTTTTTTTCATTGAAAATGGTCATTTTTGGGCTAGAATTGTAAGTGGTAGTCATTGCAAACTCTATTATGTTATATGTCGATTACTGCGAATATTTTACGAAAAAGATAGTTATTGTTCCAAGTGCATTCTCAAAGTAAAAAAAAATTGGGCCTATGCACCAAGATTACTCTCCCCTTAATGTGAATTCACTCAAGCAGATACTCGATAGACGGCTAAGCAATATCAATGAAGAGCAATGGCTTTCTGATGTAAATACTAATTCCTGTTGAAAAAACTCGATTACTCCTGGAAGATTATTTTCAAAAGCTGAATTTCAATGAAACGAAAATTATGTGTAATTCCGTTGTTCAAATTACCAACAGTCACTGGGAGGTATGAAAACGCTGATTTCAGCCTGAGATTCTGTACTTCATGTTATGAAGAAATACCTGGAGATTAATTCCATTACTTATTTCAGTGTACAACATTGACGTCAACTAGGGCAAGATTCCTAAAACATATTTTAGACCTGGGCCAAAAACTTTAAAAATGCGACAATTAGTGCAAAGTAGTAAAAACAAAAATATACCAAAGAGCGTTTGCAATTTTTGCAAAGAAATAATGAATTTGCTTTCAGGAAAGGCGCTTTTTCCTAACGTAAGTGAAACGAAGCTTTGAAACCAATATCGTTGTCTCCTTTTGTTAAGTATATCTTTCATTCACTGTGGGCTGATGCCACTTTTCTTTTCTTTTCATTCCTTTCTTTTGTTTCGCTTTCCAGATTGTAATCATATATTAGCTAATTTTGTTATTGACTGGTATACCTCTAAGAGAAGTGAAAAAATTAACAATTAAAGAACAGAACAGAACCACATCGTTAATGTTTCCTATTTTGAACAGAAAAAATGAAATGACATTATTTGTACAATGTAGGAGTACTAGTGTTCCAGGGTTTTCACTGAAGAGTACGGCAAATCCTCCGAAGGAAACCAAACATGGACTTAATTCGGAAACCTCACACAGTTTTTTCTTGTAGGTCTCAATTTGACGCCATATAGTGCATCAGCTCCGTTTCAAAGTCAATGTGCATCTTATCTACGTAAAGTTTCACTTATTGCAGTTTAACACCTAAAGATGTTTCGTAGTCAGGATATGGCCAAGGTCTAGCGAGGACGATATGCTTTCGAATACCACTCCAAAACCTCGGTGCTTCTCTAAAGCGGTGCCTTGCCGGGACATAACAAAGAATTTAAAAGTGCAACCTACTGCCATCGCGCTAGGTGCTCAGCATAAGCAGTGGAGTAGGGAAAAAAGCCAGTGTGCCACAACTGGAAAAAAGGCCGTGGCCGGCCCGACTTAAACCAATTGGTTAAAATCTGAGCCGTAAAAGCTCATCTAACTAACTTACTCTAAAACGATGTGGTTAATCATCAATTATGACGAAGTTTGCCCGTATGAGAATACACATATTCTTAAGAAGAACATAATCAAATACTTACGAACGAAATAAGCGGAGATCTGAACAGTTTAGGCGATTTTTGAAAGTAAACTAAAGACGACTGCTTTCTCCCTTGAATTCAACTATATATGGCTAATTAAATTTACAAGAGAGTTTAAAAAATTGTCACTATGGACAATGTTAAGTTTCTGCTATTGACAATGTAAAGACACAATACGTGGTACTGTGGATAAAACAAGCAAAAAGTCTCCCATGACCCATTTTATTCCCGATGTGGCAAAAACAAGTTTCTTCCGAAACGGGACTCTCCCGAACCGCTGAAGAAAGATCAGTGTCATTGAAAACACACTGGTAAACAAATATTCTTTTATAGCCCGAAAAGGGTGATACCATCATAAATAATACGGCCCGTCTTTACATTAATTCTATACGACTAAGATAACCTCCTCACAAGAAGAGCAAATTTATTGCATCTTGACAAATATATCATTTGTAATTTTGTGTCCAGATCAATACACTTTGATGCTTCTTATATGTGGTATCGTTAGTATCCCTAATATTCCGCACCCATAGATCCGAAGCCTAACACAAATCACTCCATATGACTGTGGCAACAAAAAATCATAGGCATTGAACTGTCGGAGAAGAAGCCTACCAAATTGCTCTTCCAAATAAACTCATTTAAGGCTAGTTTTCCTCTAAATATCGTTCAGGAGACCTAAATGTATTACCTCAATTTTTTCTGCAATTTTTTGGCCAGAAGCTGTGAGGTAAGTGTCAGTAATCCATTATTTTCTTTGGCAAGTGAAGTTGTCTGGGCCTGCCACTTTCACGGTCTGTTTACTAACATGCTGTGTATACGTACAAATGACTTTAGCCTAGCTGGGCAATGAAATGTTCTTTTAAGTTTCGTGTGCCATGGGGTCAAAATACTTTTGTCTTAAAAGGAAAGTATTGTTGTAGAGTGCAAAGGCTGTGCTGTATGTTCTACTAATATTCCACCAATTTTCTACTAATTATGGACCTCTAAAGTCATTTCAACGTCATTTCTCAGAGTCATTTCTCATAAAATATTTCCCTGGGATGCATGATGTTAAAAATCCCTTTTCCTTCTTTGTAGGTGTTATTTTTGCTTAACGCAGGGCAAATACCACCAAGCCTATGAGGAAAATCAAATGGTTAAGGGCCATCAATCTGGTCAAGAAAAAGAAATGGTCCGGACATAAGGCTGCAAAGCTTTGTGGTGTCCCAGAATCCTCACTCCGGCTTAACTTAGAAAGAACAAAGGTGTCAAATTTGATAGCTCTCTGACTACCGTCTCTCATCCCCAACGAAGAATGTCTAAAAGACCACATCATCCCCCTTGCGAAGTTGGAGTATCCTCTAACCTACTCAGACCTATTAAGTATTGCAACCCAGACAACAGTTTTTCTTAAAGTAAAGGAAAACCAAAATCATCTGCTATACAACTCTGGATGAATGGTTTTCTTTCAAGTTGGTCAGAATTAAAGGTAGTTAGACCTTCATAACTTAAAATGAAATGCACCAAAGCTATTACAAAAGAGTCCATCTCCAATTATTTCAATGAACTTGACAATATTTTGATCAAATAAGAACTGAAAGACAAACCAAATTGAGGATCTTTAATGTTGATGAGACTGGCATCAATTGAACACAGACCGACAAAAGTTGTTGCACCATGAGGTATAAAAAAAAAACGTTGGATATGACATACCCCCCCCCTTACTTAATATTAAAACTAAGGAAAACACATTATCAAAGGGATAAAAGCAGAGGCATACTTAGGAAGTGGTTTCGAAATGACATCAAGTGGCTGGAGTAACAAGGGGAGTGTTTCGTTTGCCAGAAAAGGACGCTAAATCACTTTCCTTGTTGTAGTTGAATACGCTTTATTTCCAAACTTAACCCCTGTACAGTTAAGCACACGATCGTGTAAGTGTTCGGAAATTGTAAAAACAATAAATAAAAGAAAAATCATTAACCCTTCAAAACTCACAAAGTCTACCCTTAACACAGCATCAACAGTATACAACACATGTGAACACATTGGCACAAGCCGCACACTAAACCACCATATTAACTATTACTGCAACGGTACACTACCTGTACTGTACGCCGTACTTTACTGCCGCTTACTGTAACTACATACTGTTCTGTACTGCCGCTTCACTATAAACAACACTGTATCACTTAAACACCCTCGCCGAAAGATCTCCTAAATTCTCTCTGCAATATCTCACGATTCATGAATTAATAGAAATTATGAAAGTTTCCTAATCCTTCAACATTAACTCACTTCACCGACAGTTTCAAAATTGACAAATAACTCACGCTCTGGCGTCTCGTAGACCACAACAAAGCAGACGAAAGTACTCAAAACAAACTCTTCAAAAATGCATCAAAAATGGCTGACAAACTATAATTGAAATAGAGGGCGCTAAACCTTAAAGTCCAATTTCGACTTCCGGCGAAACACTCCCCCCTACGCAAAGCTAAAATAATGACCAACTAACTCAAACTACACACAAAAACAAAACTATTGTTCCTCTACTGGCATCAATAAAACCAGCCTCTGGATGGCCCTCTTGAGAAAGCTCACTGCACCCGACTCGGAAAAGGTCTTCAACTCCACTTTCCTCACCAATCCGTCGTCGTCTGGATACACCTGTGACACTCTACCTGTTCTCCACTGCACTCGCCTAGCACTATTGTCCTGCACAAGCACATAATCACCTATCTGTAAGTTTCTTTTCCCTGTGTGCCACTTTTTACGGACGATCAGAGTTGGAAAGTAGTACCGAATCCATCGCCTCCAGAAATCATCGGTAAGAAGTTGTATGAATTTGAGCCTTTTACTATGGCCACCTTCATCACTCCATGGGCCACCTGGATTGTCCACGGATGATCGACCGAGTAATAAGTCGTTGGGGCATAAATAAGTCCCTTCTTCTGGGCTCGTTGGATGCTGTCCAATGGGTCGACTATTCATCAAATTGGCAACCTCAAAGAAAACAGTCTGCAATTCCTCCGTTTTCAACGATTGTTCCCCAATGACACGGAACAGGGCCTTTTTTACACCTCTGATAAGACTCTCAGTCACCCCATTCTGCCAAGGCGCGTCTGGTGCTGAGAACTTCCAAACTACTCCATGCTGGGCTCCAAAATTTCTTAAACTCTCTTTAGCTGCCACCAACTGCGATCCAGAATCACTAAATATCTCAGCGGGATAACCTCGCAATGAAGTAAACCGACGAAAGCACTTCAGGAATGAGTCTGTACTGAAATCAGTATATACCTCTAAGTGAACCGCTCTCGTTACAAGGCATGTGAATATTGTGCCATAAGCCTTGCCTCTAACCCTTTTCTGGACTTCTCCACGAACAACAAAAGGTCCAAACAGGTCAACTCCGACACATGTCCAAGGGGGAGACGGCTTTAACCTCATCACTGGGAGTGGTGCCATCTTTTGCTCCGAGGTTTGGCCGTCATATTTCCGACACTTTATACACTTGTACCTGATACTCGTCACCAATTGTTTGAACCGAATGACCCAATATTTAGACCTGATCTTCGCCATAGTGGCACTGACACCATTGTGTCCCTCGCTATGGATCATCTGAGCATACAACTTGGTGAAATGATGGTCGTTGGGTAGAAGAGGAACCCCTTCTTGACTGTAGCTCAACTGCACATGATTCTTCACTCTTTCGCCAACAACAATCACTCCATCATCTCTCAGTCTCGGCCCAAGGCTACAATATCTCTTAAAAAACTGAGTTGGACTTTTCTCCATCTGCTGCACCAATGGCCTTTGAGCCTCTGTGACCCAAAAGGACTCAGCTTCCCCAAGTTCCGCAATGTTTATGTCAATTGCTGCAGATCTGAAGGATTTCGTCTTCGCCACTCTCCTCAATATGGCTGTAACCCTCAGCAACTTGCGAAAGTCGCTGTATCTCTCAACCTGGAACGGACTCATCGGTAACTCTGTGACGTCAGCTACCATGACGACACCAACTCTTTCAGGCATCTCTTGGGTGGTGCAACTTTGGAAAACTGGCCATTGTTCCACTGGCAGTCCCAGAAACTGCGGACCGTTCTGCCACAGTCCCTGTTCTCTTAGTGCTTCCGGGGTGAGACCTCTTGAGATTATGTCAGCTATGTTATCTCCTCCGGATACCCACCACCAATCTTGTGGGTCCGACAATTGTTGAATCTCCCCGATTCTTGTAGCGACAAACGTTTTGAATCCATAGCTACGTTTTTGAATCATGGATCTGACGATCTCACTGTCCACCAGATACAGAACTCTATGGAAACCTATGCCAGTCTCCTCCATTATGGTTTTGGCCAATCTAGCGCTAAGCAGCGCAGCACTTAGCTCCAGCCTGACAACA
>WURT03076836.1:0-13209 GCA_009936505.3 Holothuria glaberrima | reverse complement strand
AAAAATGATGACTGGTAGCAAGTTTGTTATGATGTCATAGAGCCACAACAAATTATGCATTGGCTATGTAGTTCTTAAAATCTGTCTCAATAATTTCTTTGATACGAAAGGTACTGTTAAGTTTCTGTCTAAGCAATTTATTCCCCAGAATGAAAATTTTTAAGAAGGATGCACAATTTGTTTTTTTATTTCAATTCCTGAAATGAAATCCTAGTCCAAAAAAAACGAAAATGTAAATTACAAATTTGTCCTAATCTGGCTCTGATAGGACATAACAGACTTGCTCCAAGTCAACTTATGGTGGCACCTTGTTTATGCAACAAATAGCTCTATTCCTAGAATGGAGTCAGTTATGTTAAAAGTTGTCACTTAATTCAATCCATCTAGATAAATGCCCTTTAAGGCTATCCAAATATTGCGAGTAAGTGTCACCCGAATAACATTTTGCATTCCTAAATTTACCTCTTAACCCATCTGCCGTTAACTGACATTTGAACAACAATGCTGATTTCAAATTTTCATAGACCTTAGGATGAGAGAAAAGCATTCTAGAGCATACATTTAGGGCTTCACCTGTCAACAGTGCTCCTTAAAAAGTAGTCCTTGATCTTGAAGGCTAACCTACATCTTCTTCAAACCGTTCCGAATCTTAAAATATATGAATTCATATAATCAAGATTGTCTTTGAAGAAGGGTAACTTAGGTAATTTGGTAGGAATTGTTGTGGAAGAAGACGGATTACTGTTACCAGATGTTTGAGCCATTCTTTGTGCTATTTTTAGTTCGTACACCTTCATATCCTTTTCATGTTCTGTTGCTTCTCGTCTCTCTTCTCTCAAGCTATTTTTGCATCCATCCTTTCTTTCTTTTCGATCATTACCCTGTCTTTTGCAAAGTCTAATAATACCTTTCCTTGAAGATCACACTCCTTTCCTAGCTCAACATCTTTTTCAATTCCATTTTTGCTTCAACTTTTGAGTTAACTAACACATTTAAAATTCCTAAAATAATCGTTTTAGAGCCGTCTTACCGACTATACTCCTAACGCCAAAGCCTTCTCGGAGTAACTCGTGATCAGTAACGCAGTTCCCCTTTTTGTACATCTCAGAGGGTGGTAGTTCTCAAAGGGAAATATTTAGGCCGTGAAATTCTTACCGAAGGTTGACATTCCAGTCCTTCCGCCCCCCTCTAAAGGACCGCCGGCTTCGACTTTGCGTCCTCTGGTTTGACTGTAGTCATCTATTGTAGTTGATTAGTACTGGGTGTGCCCCGCGCCTCCACCAAAAGATGTCACAAGTGGGCCCGAACCCAACTCGATGCGAAATAACCGGAACACACAATACAATTCAAGAGCCTATCGTGTTGTGTTGATTGATCACTGAAGTTAAAATCTCTCCAAGTCATCTTTTAATACTTGTGGAAAGTATATCAAATGAAATTGCTGCGTGGCATCATATAACAATGCTTTGTGATGTTTACAAGTGCTCGCTTTTTCCAGGACTGAAATACATGAAATAGAATCGTTACATCTAGTATTTAAAGGGTTTCTTTTGATAATTCTGGATAAGACCCTTGACCTCGGCCCCTCCACTTCGTCTGACCAGGAGGCTGTTGATTATGATATCTGATCAAGAGCTTACTGACCACTGCGATAGAGGCTACTTGCCATGGTTTCATCCGCTTCAGGGTCTGGTTTGCTGCAACCTTCTCACTTTGAAATGGTAAATATCTTCCCTGTACCACGACCCCTTAATGAGAAACATGGAAATGATCATACTGCTTGAAACAGAACTGTACAAAGGGTGGAGGCAAGAGAAAGACTTCCCCACAGGGAAATGCCAGTTTCGTCCGGGCCAAGTAATCTCCCGACAAGGACCAGCCGAGCCGACGAGTTTTTTTTTTTTTTTTTTTTTTTTTGCGGGGGCTGGGGAATTTGCACTAAAGGAAGGCAAATTCTTAATCTGTATAAAAATCCGAATTTTCAAGTTGTTTTCAAGGGAATGCCCAAAATTTTAGGCGCCCTTTGTGTTCCTAAAGTTTCCCAATGCCCATTTTTTCGGCATCCCGTGACCCTTTTCGGGGCCTTGCAATTCACCCTCTCGTTGGGGAGATGAGAGACTCTGTCTGCAAATCCTTCCGCCACATGAAATTGTTGACACAAATTTGTAGTTTAAAGGGCAATTCCCTGCTATCTAGGAGTCTGCAAAGCCACACTTTCTGACTTCCATCCCAAGAATAGTCAAGCCGCGGTCGGACTGGTTCTTTAAGATGCTGCAAAATTGCACGTGGTCTCCTTAAGGAACCTCTTGCTAGGACAAACTTGTACTTTAAGGCTCTGCAACTGTTTGTCACCGATATAGCTGTGGGACCTCTTGCGTATAAACTTCTCCTCTTCGAGAGTGTCCTCTTTCTAATCCTTTTCGAGTGTCCTCTTTCTAATCTCTTGCGTCGAACCAAACCACTAACAGAACAATGAAACATCATAACAATCTTGCACGGTCTTCATTGCTACAAACAGTATATTTCAGTTCGCAACTAAGAACTCCTTTTGAATTAACGTTGTAAATAGTTCTAGCAGGGAGCTGGAAGTCAGCTTCCTGGTTTAACTAGACCTATCATTATAGCTTCATAATCTAGCCTTCGTGCGTCTCATCTCTAAAACGATGTATGATATTTGTTTTCAGTCTTCTTTTTAAGAACAACGTCTGTTTGTGTATTACGGTTCTCAACATTAAATAAAATCTGCCTAGCAAATCGAATCAGTTCGAAAACTGGTCGCGACCTGTAGCTTAATATGTCTGGCTGTCATTGATGGCTAGTTCATGCTAGTCATTACGTCATAATAGAGCCAAAATCTCTATGGATAAAAGTTGATCTCCGAAATTTTGTCGGAAAGCTACATTTTGGCATCTATTTGTTTCAAGGTGTTTAATGGGGATAAAAGCATGTTTCTAATGAGTGGGGAGGGTTATTATACCTATCGCATGGTTGAAATTGACCCGTTCAAAAATGTGACCGTGATGATGTTATTGTAGATACAGACAGTCGTTTCATAATACTGAATGTAAATTGTAATGATAATATTTTTGTAGATTGCATTTCACTTTTGACTAAGCTTGAAAGTCACAGTGGTAAGTACGATTGGGATTCTATTGTCTGGGGAGGGGATTTTAATTTTGTTATGAATCTTACTTTAGAAAAAACTGGAGGTACAGCAAAATCAAACTCTACAGCAAGAAAAAAGTTTTTCATAAGATGGAAATTTATGATTTGGTCGATATTTACCGTGAAAGAAACCCTAGTAGCAATCAATATATTTGGCATTCAAATAGTGATACATCCATTCACTGTAGGTTGGATTATTCTATTTTGTCGAAACATCTCAAAATGCCGTTAATGGTATGTCTTTTCTCTCTATTTTTCGCTCCGACCACTCTTCTGTCCCTATGAATTTTTAATAGGTAATGTCCGTGGAAAAGGTCTGTTGGAACTTAATATTGCATTGCTGGACGACCCAGAGTAGATTACCACGGTCAAGGATGCTATTAATGAGACAATTACCAATCCCTCCAGTTATAATTCAAGTCTCCTTTGGGAGGAGTTGTAAAATGATCATAAGATCTGGTTCAATTGCCTATTTTAAGGCAGCTTCAAACCAACGTCATTATGACAAAAAGAGGTTAATTGAAAGAATTGCATCACTCAAATATAAGTTTGCTCTACGTCCATGTGAATATCTCAAATTAGCTTGAGGAATCAAGAAGAAAATTGGATGCTTTGTATGATTATAGCCGGTTTGTTATTAGATCCAGGGCTAGGTGGTCTGAAAAGGGGAGAAAAAACCAAAGCATTTTCTAAATTTAGAAAAAAGAATTGTCTCGTGACAGTATTAAACAATACATTACAAAAGTTTGTGTGTTTTTCCCTATACATGCTTGCACTAACGAATCTGTACGTAAATCCCTTTGCACAGGCACTCAATGGAAAACCACACTTTGGTTCTGATATTTCAAACCCTGTTGCTCGAATCGCAAAAGTACATCAATACTTAGCAAGGTAAACCCTTCGTTTCCTATGGAATTCTGCACAGAATGTTACAAAATAACCACCGGCAAAACTGATTTTCTTAAGACAATTCTAGCGCGGGTCGCTATATATGTAGGGCCTACTACTGTTTACTATTGTGACGTCACATTTGATTCATTGCTCTCGCAATTGAGTTACACATCCTTTTCGCAAAGAGTACAGTTTGTACCTGAAAGAGGCGGTTCTGATCTCTCTATACATATTCATTTGTCTATAGAAATGTTTGGCATTCCCAAAGGCAATCCACTAAAAAAGGAAGTTAATGAATTATTCAGTTCTGCTGTGTTCCATGATCACCTGCCAAATTAGCGCCCAACAAACCTAGAACAGTGATATGATGGTCTTAGCAGAAAATAAAATTATTCAGCGCTTCAAAGATGTACTGCCAATGCCTAGTTATTATTTTGACAAGTAATTCATTAATATGTACAAAAATAAAACAGTAACATGTTTTTATGCGCGCGCAGACGAAGACTTGCCCCTTTTGACTACGTAGCGTGTTGTAAGTCATATTCCTTGGTCTAGTTATGCATAATGGGCTTGGCAAACAGAGTGAGCTCCGCGGGGTTACATACTACCTTTCGTTTAATATTATGTAAAGATAGATCTCAGAATAATGTTGCATCAACTATGTATGTCATTATAATCAGTAGAGGCTTGTGTTAGGTCCATGTTATGTAAAAGATGTACAGCCTGAAAATGTATAGCCTACTATTGATAACTTTTGGGAGGTACATGTGGATAAAAAGCCTTCAAAGAGAAAACATTGGTCAAGCAACAGTCTTGGGGCTTAATGGGAGAGCATGGGAAACTGTAGGCTACTTTCTTTGTGCCCTGGAGCAGTGTCTCTGTGAAATTTAAGGGGCCTCCTTTTTCCTTACATTTGCCAAGTCTTACAGTTTCTACCGAAGCCGTAAAATGCCTGCCATAGTGCTTCCCTGGCCCTGTAATCTAATCTCTGGTTCACAATCATAAGGATGGGACTGGGGTTTACAGGAGGTAATTGCATTAGCCTAGGGCAAAGGGATTTCAGCTGCGCACTTGGTAAGCTTTATCAGATCACTCATATCCTGTCTATAACCTTTACTGGTCCAGATTCACTTGAAACTAAGGCGTATATGGTAGCACGAACATGAGACTGCATAATACTCTTGCACAATGTGAAGCTGTATCCTTGATTTACAATAATCTGACATATGGTTTACTAAGTGATGTTGCAGTTGTGTTGGGTGGGAAACTACCAACTTTTATCACATACTGGGAACGATGAAGCCCTTTTCCACTCCGGCCTCCTCCCCCTATTCCATTCAAGAAAACAACCTCAACTAAATAGAGGTCTAGCTGCATCAACAGGCCATCTTCTATATGCTGCACTGTGTGTAAGTGGAACAGGGTGAACAAGAGCAGCTCTTTGCTCCTTCCCCAAACCAGGGAGATGCTACTTAAACCAAGCAGCAGCTCGCTGCAATCTAAGCTACTGTAATGTAAAATTACCAATCCTAAAAGCCACCCATGCCACTCTGACAATGGTTATGCTTGCCAATATCAGCCCACAAAAGTTAGTTTATAGTCTTTCTAGATAAGAAAAAAGTTCAGTAAGTTGATGTGGAAATTTGCAGAGTTTTCCCTACCAGAGGAGACAAGAGCTAGACCAAGTGTAATGAAAAGAGAAAAGGATCATACGTTTCACAGAATCTATTTCCCTTCCGGTGCTTCGAATTTTTAAGTAATAAAAACAACATGGAACGATGGTAAAGAAACTGCAATATTTGCTGTGAGACAAACACATTGTAATACCACAGGTCCATCCAAATCCCCACCCTCTCCTTAAACAGTACCAAGAAATATCGACAGCTGTCATGTTGACGAAGTATTTTCTCTTACCAACATTTGTACCATCCCCACTCAGCTTTTCTCTTATTTTATTATTCCTCTCATGGACAACTCCAGCATGTGACATTTCTTGAATTTTAAGTTGAAGTTCTTTTAATTCCCGTTGAATACCATAATTTTTACCTGTGTTTTGGAAATAGATACTGTGGTTTCAATATTTTTCATTTTTTTTTTCACAGAGTGAAGTTTAGGCAAATTACAAATTTTTGTTAAGGAGCCATAAGCCTGGTTAGAAACATGAGACTGATCCTTCAAAAGAATAGCCAAATTAATGTTATCAATCATCTCCTGTTTGGAATTACCAGATTCTTGACCACCATGAAGATGGTTGTGTATTACAGTCTCCACTCACCACTTGTTTTGCTCTTTATTGTTACGCTTTGAAGTTCCTACCCACAATTCTTTAAAAAGTGTAACTGAGAGGCACAAATATCATTCCAGTGCTTTTTGACTATTTACTTGTGACTGCTACTGTATTCTTTTCTCTTTTGTATGATTTATCTTTCTGGAGTAGATCTGAGACAAATTTTGACTTTTTTGAGGCTTTTATATTTAAACTTGAGTTTTTGTAGAGTGTTGGTTAACTTTTCATTTGCCCCTACAATTTGTTTTGTTCTGTCTCAAAGAGGTCGGTTTTCCTGCATAAGGGTTTCTATAACTACTTCATCTTTCAATACCTTAAACTTCTATGGTTTAGTCTTTTTCATCCATGATGTAAATAAGGATTTGGAGGTACCACCGTTCCAGCTCTTTCTGACTTTAGGTATAAAACGAGTTAGGTATGTTGTAATTTGTTTTTCAGTGCGCTTTGTATAAGGCAACTCTAAATTTTGGTTCTGACATATAGCTTGAAATATGTCTTTGCATAGATCGTTTTTACATTTTTGTGTTCTTCCTACTACCAGTTCATTCAAAAAATATAAATCCACTTCTAAAAAATGAAACCCTGCTGCAGACATGTAAAATGAAACCCTGCTACGGACATTTGAACTTATACTTATGTTTTAATAGCAAATATTACACTGTTCCCAAAACGTCAAACATTATGCTTGGTACAACCCACAAAAGCAGACTAGACTTGCTTATTTTTCAGGTGAAGTGGGGCTGACATAAGGATGAAATGCAGTGCACACTGTCAAGTGAAAGGTAAACTAATCTAAAAACCGGTCCAGTTTATCACCTGTGCCCTCTCCTCTTAAAAACTTAACAGACAGGAAATGTCCACCAAAGAGCCATCTCTCAAACACACTGCCATCTTCGTTTAACTGAAAAAACCTATACAGGACTGTGTTCAGCAAGGCGTACACGAAATGTTCTGTCAATGACGTGGCAAAATTCTCTTTTTCGGTTTAAAACTATGTGCCAGTTCTTTCCAAGAACTGGTAGTAACTGCTGCACACTTAAGTTAAATGTCCCTCCATGTTCCTTTGCTAAGTTTGAAGTAAGCTCCCCAAAGAGAAAACTAAAAAACTTGCTGACTGCAATCTAGGGTGAAGCAACACTCGGGGTCTAAGGCCCTATGGTAAGATAATTCCTTTTTGACAGAGAACAAGATCCGCTTTTTCAGCTCATCTGCTGCATTTTGAACTTGGACCTCGTAAAGCAAGGATTCTTTAGCTACAACTTTGGTAACTATCTTGCTTTCTCAATCCAAGTGTCCCAGGTAGATGACCACCCAGTGAAATGGATTAAACACTGGGTCTCTGTCTCCTCTAAGATCTGGGGGTATGAATATAAAATGCATTATAAGAACAATTATTTTAACAATTACAAATTCTGCTCTTCCACTCATTCATTCAGGTACTCTACATGCTCAAACTAGCTGTTGCATCAGTATTATGTAGGCACTCCTCCATTTATTTTTTTATTTAGTAGTACATGATATAACCAAACCCTGAATGTTCACCTGGGAAAAAAAAAGCTTTTTTACAGAACCATGACACAGGCAGGTGCTAATTTCCATACCAGGTTGCATTTAGTGCACTACACTGTGAAGATTGTCGGTGTTAAGCGTACTGTTTCTGTCAGCTCTGCGGGGTACACATAGCTGTTGTTGACATGAACAATGCATAGTTTAACAGTAAGGGCATTGCTTATGGTTCGGCAAGCAGTCTGTCAAAACGTGATTACTTAAGTGGCGTAACTTCAATCTAAGCATCGGCTTTGAATGAAATTCATCCTGGTTCCCATGTTATTCTTAATATTTATTTCATTTTAATGTGGACTAAAAATAATAAGTTACATGTGCAGGCCTTACAAACAGTTTGATTTGGATTAAATGCTGACGGTAACAGGCTTAAGGTTCTGAGTCTGTCTGCATGATTGATGCAGATCCCAAACTTATCAAGCCTTCAAAGTTCAAGGTACAGTATGCCTAGGCCCTATGCGCAATACAAATTACAAAACCTACCACTAACGAACAGCAAAACAGTATTGATGGAAAACACTTAAAGAGGGTATGACACGGCCAAAATTAAATTTTCAATAAATAATCTTTTGATACAGCTTGTAACGATAGGAATGTTTTCCAAAAGAAGAAAAGAGCCTCACATATACTAGAAAACGGTCATATGAATTCTCAAATACAGGCCACGCGCAGCCCCCGAAAGCCAAAAAATTACTATTAACGCGTCTCACAAAAATGACGTCATTGGAGGCAGGCTTAGCAACCCCACTAGCTAGCTCATCCATTGTTGCGCAATGTCCCGAACCACTGCACTGCACTAAGAGAAAGTGCAGCCTGTGTTCCCACATAAAGACGTCAACATCCCGAAACACAGGCTGTCTATAATCTCATTAATCTTGCCAACTACTTCAAAGAATAATAAATATTTATCCAAAAGTTAATACTTTGCGCTAATATGGTGATTTATCGCGTTTTTTCATTTTTCTTTTACGACGAAATTTTGGCCAATTTGAAAGCAAGAGTTAGGTCCAAAATGGTTTAGTCTCCGACGTCCAGTCGTAGCGCTTTAGGCCTATGCATCAAGTGGGCACAAAATAGCGACATCATTTTACTGCTATTCACCGTCGCATTTCCTGAAGGGTTATGGAACAGAAGTACTTTTGTCGCTGAAGAAATACTATATTACCTTTAGTTCGCGATTATGGAAAAGTTGGCGCTACAAAATGGAGTCTTGTCGCCTATATCTGAGATTTATTTTCCACTTTCAGAGCCTCAAAGCGAAGGTAAGAGATACTTACTTTGCTGACTCGCTTACACAAAGACTGTATAATCCTTACTACTGTACGTTTCAGACATTACTTAGCATACATCGTTGATGTAACGCTACGGTAACGAAACGTCATGGTGCTTTAGCAACAGGCTTCACTACGAATACGATGTTTGTTGGACAATTAGGCCTATGAATGGAGGCCTTCGTCGTCCAACATAGACATTTTCGCGTTAATAGATGTAGGCACCCACCTTCGTGTGTCTCCTTGAACAATAAAATCTAGATTAAGCAAAACCGTGAAACGCACAAACGCACGTACAGAATTCACTTCTGTAGGATTGTGAGACGCGATGCGGCTTACGTACGTTGTGGCTAAGTAGTAGCAGTTCTATGCACTAGGCAGTTCTATAACGTGAAGTGCATTCATATGTACTTACACGTTTAGGTATTATGTATGCACAAAAAACGCTAAAACCGCCTGTGGTTCTATATACACACATGCAGGCAGACCTCCACAATGTTGTTAGAGAAAGTACAGGCAGTCTGACCTCTACAAACACTAGCACTGCAGGACTTAGTACTGATCGTCTGCTCGTGTTATATTATTGTGATTTTTGACAGATTTATTTCTGCCGCCAATAACGTCATATGATCATGTGACCAGTTGTTGCATTTTTCGAAACAGGATTTTTGGACGTTTTCCTTCAAATTCCGTTTATGCCAAATATCACCAGTTTTAACTGTGTGTGAAATGATATTTTTACAATACTGTATCCAATCTTGCAAAACATAAAAGTTAATTTAGCCGTGTCATACCCACTTTAACTGGGGCCTTATAGATTTATTCAACATTCCTTTTCATCCTAAGTGCTAATTACCAATACCTAAAGAGGCAGAAGGCATAGATGCATTACATTGGCCTAAACTATAAAATCAATATTACAGTCTTGACAGTGCATCCCTAATCCTATTAATATCAAAGTAAAAGGTACTGTAGAGTACGGGCTATATTGCATGTACTGTAGGAATATTGCACAGTAACAGTGCTACAATTCACACTCATCTTATTACAGGTATGTAATGCGCTAGAAACTATAAACATGGGTGTTATGAACACCCTACGTAAAAACAGTAATGGTAGGGCCCAACTCGTTGTACTGGCGTTTGGCTCGGTGAAAATTTGTCCATCCCTGAATGTCTTCACAACTTACTTCAAAATCGAAAACTTGATTCGCATTCCAAGTAACAGGTTTCCGTCTTTCAGAAAACTCCAGCTCTTTCGTCTTGTTCAGTAACGTGGCGTAGAAGCCCGGTTCTTTCTTTGCACAATTTCGGGGCGAAATTCTTCTTTCCATGTTGATAGTGTATTATAGTATTGTAGCGTAAGTGCGTACTCCCTGTGGGCAAGCACAGCTTTGTAGTTTGTAGAAACGGAACATCAGATGTACGTAATACATATTCAATAAGTGACGTCGAGATAGCCTGTGACCAACCGCGGTGTTTTGATACTGTCTCTTTTGGGCTCAGAGAAGACTCGCTTGCGGACGTGTTTTTGAAATGATTTAAGAGTAATCAACTGGTAAGCAACCCTAACGGTATTTTGAATTCCGCATGTAATTACTTTAAGGAGCCTTATACTAAGGATCCGAATGTCAGTCCAAAAACTATCTAAAATAGCCTAGATGTCTTAAATTCAAAACTTTCGGATGATGAATATAGGAGCTGCGAGGGGCTCCTTTCACTTGAAGAGTGTTGTAAATCTTTATTTTCAATGCCCTAGAATAAGTCTCCGGGTTCCGATGGAATCCCAATTGAATTTCATTGTGTATTTTGGGAATACATTGGCTATTGGTAAAATTTTTCTAACTACTCATTTCAAAAGGGCTTCATTTCAGATGAACAAGGCAGAACTTGCTTAACACTTATCCTTAAAGGAAATTAAGATCATTGCTATTTGAAAAACTGGAGACCGGTCGCACTGCTTAATACAGTTTACAAAATTGCTGCCAAGTGTCTAGGTTTTCGTATGAAAAAAGTTCTTCTTGATCTAAAAGGTCCGGAACAAACTGGGTTTCTAAAAGGTCGATTCATTGGTGAGAACATTAGATTAATCCTTGATTTGATCAATTACTGTGATCAAAATGATATTCCTGGTGCACTTAATTTTCTCGATTATGAAGAAGCTTTTGATCGACTTGATTAGGATTTTATAAAAAATACTCTCACTTACTTTAACTTTAGTAGCGACTTTAAATCTTAGATTAGAATGTTTTATAGTAACGTCTCATCATGTATTATTAATAACGGTTTTATTTCGGAGTCTCCAGGGGGTGTCCGCCAAGGGTGCCCCTCAGCCCTTATTTATTTATCACTTGCTCAGAAATTTTTAACAATTTTGTTAAGTCTGATTCTAAGATTCGAGAAATGTTTATTGGAAACTCTGTCCTAAAAATTTCAACTTATGCTGAAAATACGGTGGTTATCACTAATGGTTCAATGAACGATATTTTGGAAACAGTAAAAATACTTGATCACTCTTGCAATGCATCTGGTTTGAAAGTAAATTTGGGCGAATCTTGTTTATTCCCCCTTGGACTTTTATTTTCCACCCCACCCAACTATTTTCGAACTTTAAAATTGTATTGTAAAGCTGCGGCTACACATGCAACCGATCCGTCGCGATTCGCCAAGTCGCTGGGCTACACATCAAACTAGTTTATCACCGATTACTCAATCACCAACCCTTGGATTCCCGACGAGAGCGGCCACATATACAACCAGAGCAGGTACTTTTCCGGCTACATATAGTTGCCTACGCATTAGGCATCATCATGGCAAATTCTGGGGCCAGGATCGGAGGTGACTGTGCACCCCGAGGTGATAGATGCTTAGGGCCTGGGGGGGGGGAGTTGATAAATATAAGTAACCCCGTTTAACCAAGGATTAAAAGATAATAAATAGTATCCTCTGAGCTTTCACATAGGTGTTTAATATGGAAAAAAAATGAAATGGCTACATGTATGTCATACTTATTAGTTAATAAGATTTGCCGGAGAAAACCCTCAGCCTCAGTCTTAACGCCTACAGCGCCGGCTGGCTTCTTCCTTCGCCATCACAAAGGGAGCTCCTCAACCCCCTCATCGCCTTTATCCTTACTTAAAGCTCAAGGTATGGTGTACAAGGTCCCGCCTATAAGGCTCTTGGGGGTCTATGGAAAGCCCTGGTAGGTAAAGTTAACGAAACCACAGGAAACTTCGTAGTACCTACAAAATGATGTGCATTAGAGCAAGATATTGAAGCACTGTTCAAATAATAACGAAGTAATAAGGAGACACCGGCGTATCCAGGGGGGCCCAGCAGGCCAGGCCCCCCCCCCCACTGAAAAATGAGAAAAATGAGGAAAATGAGGAAAAATGAGGAGAAATAAAAAAAATAAAAAAAACAAAAAAGGGAGAAAAAATGAAGAAAGAAAAGAAAAAGAGAGGCGAGAAAAGAGGTGAAATTGTTTAAATGATCCAAAAAGACGTTTAAATAATAGATTTCTGTAGGGGGTATAGTGAGGTGTGTTTTCGACCGAGTGATGGATCTATTGTAATCATTTTCTATCACAAATGTTTCTCAGACTATCAGAATTTTCCAAATCCCTCGCAAACTATTAAAATTTTCGCGTGCGCCGTTCAAACATTACCACAATGTTGTTCTTTTATCAGTATATTTCGATAGCAAATCCCAGAAAAGCACGGCAGCAAAAGTCCAAAGCTGTTTACGAATAACTAGGTAAAAGACTAGCTTTTTGAGTGGTATATATGTTTTTTCGGCAATTCAAAGCGTCTCCACGCATATTCTGACTGCAGGTTTTTTTCACGGGAATCTTATTTAACGAAAAGTTTTGGCGCGCTGCACGCGCATGCGCTACGGTTTGCATGCCATCTCACGACCATTATGAAGGTAATAATACATGGTGATCCCAACAATTTAAAAAAAAAACAGATTCATCTCCAAACATCTTTAGGGGCCTTGCATCAATATGGGATCTTTCAATCTAATTTGTAGC
>WURT03076825.1:0-13209 GCA_009936505.3 Holothuria glaberrima | reverse complement strand
TTCAACAATGCCAGACCAGCGTCCGTCGGACTGTTAATATCTGATCTTTGCGGTTAAAAAATTGGCCAAGTCGTGACTCTATCGGCCAAGTCATGACGCCCAGTTTCAAGGCGTGGATTTTTGTAATGTTACATTACTTAAAACTTTTACAAGCGAAACTGCTCAATGTATACAAACACTTTTTGAAATGAGTACATCACTTCAATTTTTTACTTCATTTATTAACTTTAAAAATAAAGAGACATGCCCTACAATGTTATAATGAATTGTTGAATACACAATGGATATGAGGTTCATTTCATGGAAACCTGTAGCCCATACCGACATAAAGTCAGGTTGTAGATTTTGTGGGTTCTGTAAGTCAAAGGTTTCTTGACATTTGAACTTTTGAGTCCCTTAACAAGTAAACATTAATATAAAATAACCAAGATTCTATTTTTATCAATGCTGTTTTGGGTATTGAATTATTCACTACCCCTAATAATTTCTCATCATTTCTAGCATTGAATTTTCTCAAAATACATATATGATCAGCATAATCATCATGATTCTGTGGGAATTATCCCGCTGTTACTCTTCTAACCAGAATTCTGACATGGTTTTTTGGGGGTGGGGGATAAGACATCCGTTTCTGGAGATACACCCCCTAGAGCACAAGTCAATATTTTTATAGCTTAATATTGTTGAATTCTTAAAATACTAAAAGCAATTGTCTTGATATCACCTAGGTACAAGTAATTTCTTTAACGACAGGTAAGGACGTACAATTTGATAAATAATGACAATTTATTTCAATAGGCTATTTGATTTTCTCCCTTATTCATGGAAATGATGAAAACTGCAGACCATGTTTTCGAGCCCCTTTGGCATGAATAGTATATTATACCAAAATGATGAGAGTTGCGTTTCAGGGAAAGTTTAGATTTCAAAGTGTCCTGGGGCAACCTTCGGTGCTGACAAATTGGTTCCCTACATACCTAAACGTCTAATATCAAGTACGTCCCTTTGGTATAAATGTTCACAATTCATGAAAATGAACGTCATTTGCAGATGAATAAATGAACAGCAATGCTCTCTAAAGGTTTTCTCTTAACGTCTTATTTATTAAAATGAATGGGGATGGTCATGATTCTTTGCAGATTTTTTAGAGACAAAAATCAGAGATCTATTCAGCCTCGTTTCAAACATTTATGAATATTTGCTTTTCAAATCTTAGGCATAAAATTAGGGCTCTCTGGAAGCTTCTTTAAACCTTATTCTGTTATAATTATCTCAAAGAAGAATCTGAGCTCGAATTAAGTCTGATATGTTAAAGGGGTATTCACTATAAGCATTCCAGTGACAATTACATTAAAATCCTACGTGTGGCTCTCAAAACACCAGCTGTTAAATTTGGTACATTTTCAACACAAAGCGACCTTGAAGCAAGCATATTTGAGGTTATACACTTGGCACTAGTTTTGTTTTTCTTTAAACTTTACAACCAATTTCCTCTTCCATAATCCATTGCTCGCAGAATGTGAGGCAAAGGGAAGAAACATTTTTCAAAAAGGAAAGGAAGTGATATAACCCCTGCTTGCATCAAGCACACTTTAGGTCACAAATGTAGTATCTTCATTTGCTGGTTTCTCGAGTACTACATGTCCGATTTGAATGAAAGTTTCACCACATTTCGAAGATTTAATTCGTCTTTAACATACGAAAAGTATTATTTTGCTTATATCCTCACTTTAAAACGTATTTTATCTTAACATAGCTTAACTAAACTCTTCCCGAACGTATCGTCCTTATTTATAGCATTCTTCTGTAGCATCATTTTCCCTTAATAATGATATAAAAGCTGTACCCCTTTACTTATTTTTATCCTAAAGCATGGAAGTAATGAAGATAGGTAGTTGGCCTATATATGAGAATAATACTCACAGAACTTTGAGACTTGATGGCAATCCACCTTTTTCAATTTTTGAAATTTTGTTGTTGCTTACATACCTGTTCAACAAAAAAAAAAACTTTGTGTTATTAAAAAAATAATGCAATGATGTGATAGTTAGGGAGACTTTCATAAAAGACAAAAAGTATTGTTCAAGGAATGTTCTTGTCATAAATTTGATTCGAAGAGTAAAAAATGTCAAACAGAACCGTTGTGTATTTACGGTCCTGTTGATGTCGTAAACTGGTCAACTATCGCTTTACTTCTCTTCGTTTACATCCGTTTGCTAAACTTTTTTTTACTTCCAAAAGGAAACTTGACTGAAACTGTCCACTGACCTCTTTTTACACACGCATATAGCGCACACTCGACTTAAATACTTTTTGCCATATTATTAACGTCACCTCAGATGATAATGCTATGGTAATGCTAATATGTCGTGAAATGTTTTTTTTTTTTGTTTGTTTTTTGTTTTAGTGTCACGCATTATGTGCAATTTTAGAGTCTCTGGAGCTTTTACTCTTACAGGCCATCGAGGCAATTATCTCTACCCACTTAGATGAACAAATACGATAGTTCAGTCCGTAGAAATGGGTAAGGGACATATTTGCTTTCAAATCTCGACTTATGCAATGGTACCAAATATGCTAGTTGAAACGTAAGTAGTCAAAGTTTTCTCGAAACAACGTAGGCGCCCACCTTGTGTCGTCATGCTTTATCTAAAAAACTTCAGATATACAACCACCATTTCACATTAAACTTGGTACAAGGGAAGTCAAACGGAATGGGTGCATTTTACCAAAGCATTAGGGCTGCATCATGTATAAAAGTTAAATTCCTAAGTGACAAATTATCCCTTAATGGCTTTAAATGCTGCCCGTGGGGGCTAACTGAAGATCGCATTTTTGAGACATTCTTTTCAAATAAACACTACAGGAGAATTGATAGAACTGACTAGGGTCTAACTTTGTCATCTTCCCTAGACAGTTGGCTATATTGTTCGACGACGGTGTATTGTGGTGCTAAGAAAAAATGTTATCGGTCTTCCACTGATTAAACAAAATCGGAGGCGGGTACTCTGATTTAACCTTCTTTTGCCGTATCGTTTATGACTGCTACTTTTTAGCGGTTACGACTTTTTGCAATGACCGCTTCTGGATGGAATAGGTGGTGAAAGGTTACTATTAATCTGACAATTGTAGATTTCATACCATGCACATTTTATGGCAGTTAAAACGTTAGGACAAGTCAGAGATAGGATTACAGAGTTGGTTTGCTCATTGCTGGTATGTTACTTTGTTGGAATCTGGAGGGAAGAGTTTTTTTATTAAGCGAAATTAAACAGAAGAGGAATGATTCCAGCCTAACATTATAAAACAATAGCTCTTTTTGGTGACATATCTTCATAAGATAAAAAGCGAAATGAGCATTTTTCCAAGAGGCTTATTTGTATAGCCAGTCTGTAACAATTGCACAGTTTCGAATCTTTAACATCTCGTATTTTATTCTTTATTATGTACTGTCATTTGCGAACTTATCCCTCTTTTAAAATGTGTTTCGAGATTTGGACAGTGTTTGTTATTTTTTTTTTTACATTTTACACTGGAAAACATATATAAGAAGATGTATTGCATGTAACGCCACTAGGTAGCAATGTTCATTTAAACCCCTAAAGTCATAGTGAGTGTGCATTTCGCGTAAATTATGCAAGATAGTGGTGGCACACTTAATCCATATTTCCCTCGTTACTTACCACTTTACAAAATGATGAAGAAAACTGGGCCTTACTGTAAGTTTTTCTAGTGCAGAACAAGCTACTGTATATCTATATTGGAGTAACTTGTGGGACGTTTAAAAATGAACCATGTTTGTTACCCAGAAAATAATAAAACTTGGATATTAGTTAATGTTTAACAAATGTGTAATTTTCTTGTATTTTATTGTATTATACACATTTTGGGGATCGCCTAGAACCCTTCAAGAGCATGCTGTCATACAATTATTGTTATTTATATAACAAAAACGAAAGGTTACACCACATTATCCTGCCAGTAATTTAGTGAATTTGAGATAGAGCTCTAAAAATTGACCCAC
The DNA here is from genome assembly GCA_009936505.3 of Holothuria glaberrima. Classification (NCBI taxonomy): domain Eukaryota; kingdom Metazoa; phylum Echinodermata; class Holothuroidea; order Aspidochirotida; family Holothuriidae; genus Holothuria; species Holothuria glaberrima. The sequence continues at coordinate 9,185 of WURT03076825.1, read as the reverse complement.
CCGGTACCGATTTGTAAAATATAGCAACTATGCTAAAACTATTATTCAATATGTAACCTCTTGAGCTTGGTTGAACACTCTTACAACTCCCTGGTGAAAATTTCCTTGAAGTGCACTTTTACAATATCCTGGTGCATTTAACCAGGGACCATGTCAATTCAGGAGCTCACTGTCAGCAGAACTGCACATACTGCGACGTGTACGTACAATTTGACAAATTTTATGTTAACTTGTGTGACATTAAGACTCTCCACCATTTCGATTGGTCTACCATTATAGCGGTAAAACCAGTTGGCGGGGCACACGATCGCAGCGAATGCATACACGTACGTACACGTACACGTACATATCGCACCAACCAAGCTAGCTATATCTATACGCAAGTCGACTTTGCATTGTCACTCATGCATAAATTAAAATATCATCTATGAAGGCCTAACTTAAGGTCCAGGCTACGCCTAATTTTGGCTCACGTTAGCCTCCCCTCACTGTCTTAACCAATGAAGTAGTGGCCATGATCCCCATAATGAGTAACGTTAATATTTTGACCTAGGCTTATTAACTTGGGCCTACCCAAGTCCTCAGTAAAGGAACGTGTGGGCCTATAGCTTGTTGATGTTTGTCCATCAGTTGAGTAGTATGATGATTCATTTGCGCCAAATTGTCTTCAAAAAAAGGAATATTTCTCGGCGAAAAGCTCTACTTCACAAGGTCATGGCCAACCGTCAAAGATGGAAACGTTACATTGCGTAAAGGGAATTTCCCCTTTCAAAATCCGGTTCTCCCATTGGATAGTTCCGCTTCTCATAATAACATTGCTACGTCAGGTAGCTACGTAATTACCCCCGCCCCTCCCGTGTCTGCAGTCCCTGTACCAGACTGGGCTAGCTGTAACCTACGCTTTATGACAGCCAAAACTGATTTCATCCTTACTTTACAGAACAGCTCTTTAGCTTTTAAAAATCTCAATTAAGGGCCCTAGCACTAGTGGAAACCCTGGACCATGCATACCTGCAGGTAGATGGGTGTGTCATTCAACCAGTTGATAAACTTGTGCATTGTCCCATAGATCTGCATACAGTAATTGTGACCGAGAAGAGCAATACCTTTCAACAAAGGTTTACATTGGATTATAAGTCGCAATAAAATTGTACTGTTCTGCTCTTAGTTGCATTCAGTTATATCCCTCAAATTGTTTTCTCTACAACATTAATTTCCCCCTGTGGGATGGGGGAGTCTAATTTAGAATATGCTCACGGTATTCACCACCTGTCGTAAGAGGCGACTAAAGGGGTGGACTTGGAACGGATTTGAACCGTATTTGAAGTTGAAGTTTATTTTCTACAAACCATTTTATGATAACATAATTTACAATAGATAATATTGCAAACACAAAACAAGAAAATTCATAATACAATGGCATAATAAAGAAATAAATGTAGAGGAACCAGAAATAAGTGGAAACTTTCGAGCCTGGTCCCTTTCTTAAGATACAAAACATAAATAAAACATAAGGAAAGAGGAAAGAATAAAGAATGACACAAGAAAAAAAGTAGCGTAAAATAGTGGAAAATAGCACATTAAGTTGAATTGTTGTTTAGTAAGTAATGTTTCAGCTTCTTTTTAAATGTTTGTATACTTTGGGTGGCTGTTATTTCTGTAGGTAGACAATTCCAAAACTGCACACCAGTGCTTCTTAATTGAGAATGGGCAAGTTTTGTTTTAACGTATGGTTGACTGAAAGAGTATTTTGACCTAGTTTTATAGCCATGGAAACTTGAGTTATTAGTATAAAAATTGTCAAACGGTGAGGGAAGAATTCCATGAGGAGATTTGTATACAAAAATGCCAAGTTGATATTGATAAAGGTCGTAGATTTTAAGTAAACCTAAGTTCCTGAAAAGGGGAAGACTGCAGGCTCTGTTAGGTGCGTGACATACGTTTCAATTATCAATAATACTTATTGCAGCCATATAGGTAGAATGATCACTACGAAAACCATATTGATTAAAATGAAGTAAGTTGTGTTTCGTGATAAATTTATATAATCGGTTATAAATAAACATTCAATTTCTTTACAAATTGAGGGCAAAAGTGAAATAGGTCTATAGTTTGAGAAAATCTTAGGATTACCAGTCTTAAATATTGGTACAATATTAGCTATCTTAAGGTCGGAAGGGAATATGCCTTTTGTAAAAGACAGATTAATTACGTGAGTGAGTGGCATTGAGACAATGTGTACCACACTCTTAAGAATATCATTTGTAATATTGTAGTACCCAGAACTTTTTCCACTCTTAAGTTTGAGAATAACTGACTTTACTTCATGCACATCAGTGGGAAACAAAAAAAAAAAAACACACACAAAAAAGTTAAAACCTAACTTAAACTTGTTCCATATTTGAAAATGTTTAGGAACTTTACCTTTCTATCCAGCTGACACTATATAACACATTCGTTTTGGTGTGTCGTTAAATCAGATCTAACTGTCTACAACATTAATTCCGCATCATAAAATGTGGAACAACATGGGAGTTTTTTGAGAAGGTTGTTTACGGTTTGGGAGGAAAGACTGCTGCTAAAACATCATCTTCAGTGATTGCAATGAGAATCAGTCTGGCATATCTCTAAGAAAACTTTTTAAAGTACCCCTTGCCTACTTTGTTAACACTTAAAATTAGCTCCATTCATTTAGTAAATGGAGAGGGATTGACTCATGCAGAATAAGATGTAAAAGGTTTGTATGGAATGGTTTATTATATTCTCTCTTCTTCATTTTTGTTATCATAGAGGCTTATGTGTTGTACCTTTCTAGTTTTTAAACTTTCATTCAAGCCCAAAGGTGTTTTTTGCAAGTAGATATTTCTAAAATTATTTTGTACGTCTTGATTTTTTTTGTCAAGCAGTTAAGATAAGAAGTTAAATCACGAGAATCACTTGTCACCATCTCTAACATTTGGACATTCAGAGACCCTGAGTAACGTGACAGATGCATTTTGTTAGTTTTCTTTTATTCATAGATGAAAAAACTGTGGGGGTTGATTTTACTTCAAACTATTACATAAAGTTTTGATCTCTGTGTAAAGACATTTAGAATGTGAATTAAGTTCAGTGCTGATGATTGGAAAAGCATGTGGTCTTGATATTTGCTCGGGCTACGAGACAGTGTAGTTGAAATAACTGTCACATCGTTCTGTCATAGTTCTTCTGTGCCCTTTGGAAGGTTTATGTCAGACTCTGTAAAGTATACACCATCATATTTTGGTTGGGCCTTTTAATGAAGTTTCATCTGCAAACGAGGAAAGACTGGTGTGATTAAACTTTTACAGGGCTATCATTAAATACTGTATGTGTGGTACAAAGGAGGCTCAAAACAAAGGAGTGGGTGTGCTGAGCTTGTAAATTTTTTATAAAGGTCTAAGCTGAATTTACGTTTATTTGATGTGTCTTGATATTTAAGTGAGGAACTAAATCTAAACATTGTGCTGAAATTTGCACTCTTCTCATTTATGGTTCTTGAGATTTTAGCAGGTGAAGTTAATCGGATTGAACTTGTAGCAAGTGCATAACCTTACAACTTTTTTTCAACTTTCCATTTCTCATGTTAAACTCATACTCCTTTTTGAAGGTCAGAACCAGGGGCGCAGATCGAGTTTCAAAAGTGTGGGGAGGGGGCAAACTACTAGTTTGCTAGTTTGATAATTTGCTTCATCGCTGTGAAGGTGTACTTTTATGTGGTACTAGATTGCATGTAAGGTCACCTATTTTTTCAAACATTTTCAAAGGGAAGGGGTGTCCTCTCCCCCAGGCCAGTAATCACACAGCATACTGCATAACCCCCTGTGAGATAAATTCTGTCTACGTCACCAATTATTATCATTATTGTTAGGATTTACCCAAAATTTATAACCAAAATGGAAGGGTTATATAACACGACAAGTCATTGAAAAAAATTTTTAGTTACATTTTTCGGCAAGTCATTACAACCTCCCACTTCAAATTGTGCTCCTGCGCCCATGATTATGACTTAAAAAAAGTACAGCCTGGCAGCGAAAAGTGGGGGACATTTTGTGTTACATCCCCCCGATGAAAAAGTGGAGGGGACATGTCCCCAAGCCTGTCCCCCCCCCCGGATCGACGCCCCTGGTCAGAACAATAGATTTGAAAAATCAAGAAAACAAAGCATTTCCCTTCGTTGGCAGGAAATGACATTGCCCCTCCTTACTTCAAGTTCTCATCAAGTTACAATTTTAGCAGTAACTTCATGTGCTAATAATATCTCAATAATAAACACATTTAAATTGAATGGACATAAAATTCATAGGATGCTGGATGTATTCAGATTAAGGAAAATGACAGAATATAATCCAGATGCATTACTAATATGATTACCAAAAGCATAATGTTAAGTTCTTAGGAGTTTGCTGCTCAATATATATAAAATTACACTCATCTGTTTTGGGGTCTTTTATCTTTTAAACCCTTTATCAGTAGTGATATTTAGTAAGAAAAGGACTCGTGTTTATTACTTTCCTATGTGGTTAATGTCTTAGAAATTAAACCAAAGAAGCTTGAGAATGAAACCTTGTTAATAAAATGTAACAAGGAGAAATGACTTGTCTGTTTTGTATGTGTGTGAATCTTATTTGACAGTGGGATGGAAGGGTGCATTTTTCTTGGTAAAGTGTTTTTTTTTTTTTTTTTTAAATTGGTAGGATTTTCATGATGCTCTCTCACAGTTGCAAATTAGAACATTTTAGGCCAAACATAACTACAACCTGTTCCGATTCAATACCTCGCTGTTCAGGAGGAACAACGAAATAATTATGCCTTAGCCACAGTCCTTGTTAAAATGTCCAAAAAGAGCTGCCCAGAATAGCAAGGATATTGAGTGGAAGAATTGACAACATAAATGTTAAATTTACCAAGAAACTTGGTAACAACAACCAGGATTATGTTATCACCTTATTACCACATTCCTGGTTAAAATGACCAGGAAAAGTGATTACAGGACTTGAACAGGATTCCTGGTCATTTTAACTAGGATATGTATGGACAACTATTGATCCCAGTCCTGGTTAAAATTTAACATTTTCCGGGTGAAATTTAACCAGGACGTTTTAAGAGTGTAATTTTTTAGAAGTTCCCGAAGATGCAAATTTTCAAGGTTAAAGGTAAAAAAAGTCCATTTTTCAAAATTTTAGTATTTTTGACACACTTTACTGTAACAATACTTATGAAATGCTGTGGGTCAAAATGAACAATTTATACAGTTTTGAAGTGTGCTCAAAATGTGAGGAAAATGAAAGAATTATAATCTGTTTATAGATTGGTTTCGTAGCAATAACATAGAAACTTTAACAACAAAAGATTTAGACACGTTGACCTGTCTGTTTTCAACACCTTCTAGACCATTAACGAAGACGGAGAAGAAAACCCCCTCAAAGTTACCCACGCGTTCTGTAAACAATAGACAGGTGATGCTTAAGATATAACTTTTGAATGTTTCTTAGTTTCCGAACGTACAAAGTTTTAAGATCAAAGGTCATTAAAGGACGCCCTTTTTTAACTTGATCTTCATTTACGTCTTTTCCCATACGGACCTCTCACAAAAATATAACTTGAGACAACATTTATTTAGATATTTTAAAGCAACTTTGGTAGGGTGAGGCCAGGTGTGCGAGGAGGCCAAGGCCCCCTTCGGGGAAGGGTTAATACCCTGGTCCCGAAAAATTTCCAATCTTTTTTAGGGAGATTGAGTGTATGCGATGAAGTTTTTAATCTCCGACGGCGACTGGTCGACCCAACAGTTTAGTTGAGTTACTCTCAAAGAGGGCAACTTCAATCAAAGCCCCAAATTTTTCTGTTTTCCAAAATAAGTTGCCAACCCCACCTTTTACATTTTCTTCAATTAAACACCCACATTTTTAAATTTTCTTCAAAAGAAATACCAAATTATTCAAGTTTTCTCACTAAAACCCTTAAATTTTTGCGGCTTAAATAGTACCAAAACGTTTATTCACCATACTTCCAGTAATCTGTCACTTTTGCCTAGTGCAATCCTTGAAATCAAGTGAGATATAATGAAAATATTTATACCATGCAATGTTTTTCTGTAGTTGCATCAGAGAAATCTGAATTTTTGTTTCGGTTGCTAGTATAATGTGTGTAACCATTGCAATGATAACATTTAATATCAGGTAATCACATAACTAACTGAATTAAAATTTTTTAGTACATTATGGTGTTTCTGTCATTACAATTACTATTTGCCAGCATGAACCAGATCAGTGGAAAAGGGTAGGTTGTAGCAATATTCCACGCAGAAACAGAAAATGTTCGTCTAAAATTTTCCAACGTGATGGTAAATTTTATTAAAGTTATACATTTTAGCGTTACAAACTGACGAAATACGTTTTTTTTTTTGGTTTTCAACACACATTTTCCTCCTTTTTCATAGAGAATTGGAACTTAGTCGCAATGGAATCGAGTCGGTCCACAAGTTTTCTTTTCTTTTTTTTATGGGTGATATCTCTTCTTTAAGATGCTTTGCACATTGTTTCCATCTCACCATCATTCCAGAATTTGAATTTTTTTCTTGTTACACTGGTTTTCCTCTCACATCTGCTAAAAACAGTGGTTTTGGAGAACTTACACCGACGGTTTGGTAAGTGTGAATATGTAACCTGCGTTTTCAAAGCAATTGGATTTTTTGTGTGTTAACGTGATTTTGAAAATAAGTGAGCATAAATGTCCTCATGGCATAGCCTCCTCGCCGCTCAAGGAGATAGGATTATCTTTACAGTTCTCTGTAACTATGTAATTTTTCTTTGATAGCATTCCCTTTTAGCAACCAAATAGTCCCAGTTTATTAATGACGAGCATAATTATCTACGAACATCACCTATAATATCTAAAAGTTTCTAAAAGTTTTGAGTGATAGGGCAGAGGTTCTATTAAAGTGTTAACATTGCCTTTTTCTGTTGACAATGTGTAGACTTCGTTGTCCAGCAATCTTTTGCACGGCTCTTTTCCTTTAAGTGTTATTAGGTCTACAGATGTTACTGAAAATTAAGACTCGTTAATAGCACAAATGTAAACCATAGGCGTACTAGTCAGTGGTCTGGAGAGATGTAGTCCCGGAGTTTGGAAAAATCCTATTTCTCTGGCACATATTGTGAACACTGGGCCATTGGTCGGATTCAAATAGATTTTCGGGCAAACAGCTAGGCCTCCTCACCCACTTTCCTGAAAATGCTCCGTACACCCATTGTAATTGTTACATAAATTTAATTTTGTTTACTGGTGAATAAGTTATGGTTGTAGAGCATTAATTGAAAGTTATTTCCCTGCATGCATTGCACAGCCAGTGATTGATTCTCGCATCTGTAAATGTTGTTTTCACGTTGGACATGGAAATGGCACATATCCATAACAAGACTTGATTTTATTTGCAAACAGAAATCCTTTACGTAAAATAAATCGCAGTTCTCAAAAACTTTTTCCTTTTGAGAAGAATTCAAGGAAGCTTGTAGAATTCAAGGAAGCTTGTAGATGAGCTGTTGATACGTTACAAATTCATATATGATCTTGCTTTTATTTTCGTAAGTCATGAAGACTGCTAAGTAATCACGCTTTGGGATGGCTGGTTTAATTCCAGCCACATCTAGCATTGTGGAGAGGAACCAGGCTCCTTTCAAAGGACAGATATTATGCTTTGTGTCTAGCAGAATGCGTTTTTGTCGACAAATGATTGGATGTAAGAATCATTCAGTAATCTAGGGGTTTTGTGTTGAGGAGATGCGTTGCCACAAATTATTCTTTCAGCCTGGCATCAAATATAAATTGGTTGACTAAACCAGATTCAGATTATGGAAATACTACCTGATCAGATTAGCCTGAAAACAACCATGTGTTGACTAGTTAACCAAACGGAAGGAAGGACTCACTGTTCGAAAATACGGGTCCATAACTTAGGGGCAGTGGAAGGGAATCACAAATATTTAAGCATGGTAGAAATTGTAAGAACAAAAATTACATTTGCCCTTTGTGTTAACACAACTCGTACATTGAACAAAATTTTCCCTGTGGCAATCTGGGAGCCCCCCCCCCCCTCCAACACGTTATCTGGCTAAGGAACTGGATTAAACTGGATCTAAGAGCGACACGGTGATTCGGTTTTTTCATAAGCAATTTATGAAGCCAGTTTCTATTCACATGAAACTCAAAATGCTTCTTTCTACGAAAAGCAAAGAATTTGTTAATTGCTCACCTCTTTGAACGATAAGGGCAAGATTGCAGGGACACATTTTCACGGTGGAGCATTCTATTTATAATTCCTCCATTTGATACAGGATTCGCAATTTTTATAATGAAAAAGTCAGCTGTTCAGTACTACTTTTCCTGCTTATAGAGTGATTTCCGTTCGTAGTGACCATTCTGAATTTTGGCCTTTAGAAGCTCAACATGAAAACTGCCAGAGGTTATTTTTTCTTTACATGCCGTACAGCTTGAAAGCTATAACAGAAGTATGGGCAGAAACCTCAACTGTATGAGAAAATCGTAATAATAATAATAGCCACATTTTTTCGCTTACCTTACCAGATATGGATTTAAAATTTGACTAGTGTGCGTATAGCGAACTTGGATTTTAACTAAGTCCTTTGCTACGATTAGCCTGGCTTGCAGAACTTAACGAGATCCGCTACGCCGTCAAAAATTCGACAGGTCAATTTTTATGCAAGAAGAGCTGTGTATTGCAATGTTGAACGTTTAACAATCTTACCTTGTCTTTATTGAGAGCCGCCTTCTCTCCAGGCGACAAAAATTGCATAGGATACATTAAAATATCAAATAAAATTTGGAAATGGAGCAAACTAGGGAAAGTTTAATAAAAAATATCCAATATAACAAAGATAATTAATGGTTTTATACATTGATTGGAGTTAAGGGGTGTTTATTGTAAAGTTCTTCAAAATATTTACCACACTAGACTCAATGAAAAGCCCCCCCCCCTAAAAAAAACAATGTGAAGTACACACACACACACACACACACATATATATATATATATATATAAGTAATAAGTTATAATGCTTTCCAACTGATACAAACCACGCTGTCAGATATGCAAGCACATCATTAGCGATGCTCTTTACACTCCCCCGGGTACTACAACCAAAATC
>WURT03076814.1:0-13209 GCA_009936505.3 Holothuria glaberrima | reverse complement strand
GTGTCGGTCATTGCTATCTTGAGATATCGTGTTTACAAGCTAGGCGTCACATACACACACACGACATCACCATCGCACAGATTCCTTGCCTGCCTTCGGCAAGTGATCAATAAACTGTAATTAACATCCAGCACATAACGGGTAGGAAGGGGGTGGATGTGCTAAAAGTAGTTTCCCAGTCTAAAAAGTGGTGTGGCAGAGGTATGCTACCTCACCCTCCATATTTCATGGATGAAAATCCCTTATCTGTTCCTTCTGTAAGAAATATCAAAATTCACAGTGAGGAACACTCTCTCCCCCAAGACAACAGTCTCAGACAACTTCTCCCCAATGCCTCCTAACCCCCCAGTGGAGAACAGCTTCCTAGGCCTTCGACCCTGGAAATAACCAGCACAGTGGAAGACATCCCTCACCCAAGATACAATGAAATCATGTCTTAAAGGGGATATGGCATCCCCCCAAACAGAGAGTTGCTTGCAACTCCCTGACCAAACATATTTAGGAATATCCCCAGAGTTCCAAATACAGTTGATAACTGTACTTTGACATTCATTCAAACAATAGTTTCACACTTGTTGGTCAACAATGAATGTACAATCAGCTGTGTTCCTAATTTAGAACACACAATGTGTTTGACAGTATTGTCTCTAGCAATTTAAACTTGGTGCATACTAATGTGGCTCTGGCTGAGAGGTGTAATATTACAGGAGGTTCAGTTTGAATTGGAGGAGAAGCTATAAGGTACAACTGGTAGGGAGAATTGCTACTGTCTGGGGGGTGTTTAGAGTGCCTTTAGATTTGTGGAAAATGAGGCAAACAGGGAGAAAGGTGAGGCAATGAAGATTCTGGCATTTACGAATGTTTACCAGATACTTAACCATACGAGCCTAGCAACATAACCCCACATACTACTGAAATATGAACCAAACCTTGCCACTAAGCAGACTATAGGGAGCTTGCATGCTGGCAAAAGTCAACCAACGTAACCCCCTTCTGGAGGACAAACAACACACATGGACGCTCTCCGGTCATGCAGTGAAGCAATGTGGTGTGTGGCACGCTGTCCTCTTGAACAACTAGCGAATATGCTGAATTTGACCTTTGGTGCAAGCTCCCCATACTGGAACTCATTCCATAAACAAAAGTCTCTGAAAACAACATAACTAAACTGAAAAACAAATTTTTTGGCACTACGTCACCTTACACCAACCAAACAATTTTTTCGACTTAAACTGACCGCGTGGATTTTTCACATTCTTATCTTTTTCTTTTTATTTTTTGACCCTTGTGACAAATCTCTCATGCAATTCTAATAAATTGTTTATCAGGAAAGGAATTCCTAGCTAAGTTATCTGCATAAATAATACAGGATGCCAGGATGTAGTTACAAAAGGAAACTGCTTCATACATTTTAATGCCACATAGGAAATGTAATATAAAGTTACCCTTACTTGATTAGCCACAACAGAGGCTTACTAACCTACACTCCTAAAGTATTGGGTTAACTAAGAACTGAAGAGAAACTGTCCACCAGTAGTATTAAGTTAGTACTCCTATTGGAATCAACATTTGTTTAACTGTCAGGTTTGGGTTTCACTCTTTGTTAATTTCCATAATCGACTGGAGACAAGTAGCTAGGACTTGAAGCCATAGATAAGGAATGGGATTTAACAGGAGTTCTAAGACAGCACCAAAAATTACAACTCTAGATGACTTTTCTGAGAGAAATACTCTCTGAGGAGTGCACTGCTCTCAGTAACCTCACACCATTCTGTTACATGTATGCCACATCAACAGTGTTATAACTTTAGATTAAACTGGTACCTAGGTCAATGCTTCATGAGAATTTAAGGGCAACAAAATTAACTGAGCAAGCCTGTGTCGATTATGAAGCAACATGATAACTCCCTGATGATGAAGTGAGTGGCTTCATAACTGAGTGCCATTTAAATGTGAAACTTATAAGAGGCAGACCTGTGGGTAGGCTAGTTCACACATTGCTTTTTCTGGAACCAGGGCCCTGTCCATACAGGGGCTCCCCCCAAGATCAAAACCCCTTTGGTCAGATGGGGTAAAGTATAATTGGAAGGGGGGGTTGTTTCTTGACATGGGAATGACCAAAGGTGACCTATACTTCTAGAAGACTGCAATACTTTCATACTCTTAGAGGGGACAAATGGCATCAAATGAGTAAACACTATTGAAAGGTATGCAAGCACTTTGTATTGCCCTCCCTCCCCCAACACAAACCTGCTGTGGGTACAGCTTGGGCAGGTTGCCCGACTCTCAGAGTCATGACTTCTGGCCTGGAGTTGAGTAATGACTCCACTTTCTTTGGAATTATGATTTCCAAGTAATTTTTAATACTGACAAAATTATGCACAAGAATCATTTTTTGGAGTGTATGTTTGCATTAAGTCACAGGTTTTAATGAAGTCCTACAACACAATTGGCTCTTTACCTTTTTCGTCTATTCAGTTCTCCCTAGGATTCTCCAACATTGTCACTTATGTGTATTCACCTTCAGCCATTGAGAAGCATGTGATGTAAGCCTACTGGTACATTAATACACAATGGTAGGCTACATGTGGCAGCTGACACTGGCTAGAGCTGCTATAGTACTATGTTCCTGTGTCAGTTATAACCTTGTTGGAGGAGTTACCACTCCTGTAATGGTGTAGGAGCATGGAAACAACTGCTAATAGGGCTGTAGGTTCCTGACTCCAAATAAACGAGTCAGGAAGTCACCCAAGCCTAGTGTGGGTATTGCCTATACCAGCAACTACTGTACACTCAATCACTGCTATATATACAACTGTGAATATTGACATTTCTTCACCATTCCATCAAATCTCCCAAACAATAACAAAGCCTAAATATAACAAAGCCTAAACAAATAAAACCAAGGGCAATTCCCGGAGAGCTGGACAATTCTCATCACCTGTTATGGTGTGTCCTATGACAATACCAGCAAAATTGCATTTAAAATCTTTACAAAACACCATCTTTCCTGCATTACATCCCTACAAACATAGGCTTCCTTTTCCTGCTTGTGAAATATTGATATAAACACTCAAAGGTATTGGTGAGGCTCCTTGCCTACTACATTACAACTGTAGATGTCCCGCCTAACCCACCTGCTCAAGGAAGGAAACTCCTTTAAAACAACAAATACTGTCATTCTGCAATCTTTTCCATCCAAGAAACTCTTTTATCTTTCATACTTGAAATATGAGAACACTAAAACACTTGAGAGAAATTAGACCTAACACTTGTCAATTCCAGGCCTTGTAAAATTCCTCAGTGTACCTATCAATGTACTTTTCCTTATTTCATTGTTTAATTTAGACATGTGGCAACTGGCAAATGCACTTTTCTGAATGTTCTGATCTATACGAGGATGCAATATGTGACATGCTTGCATGATTTGCAGAACACTCCAATGCATCCATCAACTGAAACGTAATTTTGTTCATCAGGTGGTCTGGCTGAGATTCAGTATTATAACTATGATAAATCACTGATGATATTTCAAATTCCTACCAAAAGGAACTGCCGCCTAATAGCAACCTTGCCAAGCCACTCCCCAGGGCAACATTAAAGTCCTGAAAGAATATCTCTCCCTATTATGTGAGGGGCTAGCAAGCATCAGACAAATTGGCCAAAATTCTCTAAAAGGAGATGCCCATTATGTCTGATTGATTGATACCTGTTCTGTGCACAAGTCGTTTGCACTTCTCCAAATGTTGAAGATAGGACACGCCTGTTCATATCAAGGTGTGATTGTAGTTGTCACCTGCCTGCCTTGCATAATTGCCTTTACTCTTGACAATGGATTTGTACTCATACAAATTTTGAAAGTTATGCATTGGGGGCTTATACAAAATTTTGTACACATACTCATGAAAAAGATGTGTACTTGTAATTGTACTCACAACCAGAGACACTCCAACTTGTACTCATGACAATGAAGTCTGTATTGTTTAACTTCAAACTGAATTTATTTTGAAAAAAGCAACTCCATGCTCTCAATATATGCCATATTTATGTACTGTAATGAAGATTCTAAAAGGAAATACTTTGCTGTTTGAAAAGAGGTCGCATATTCGCTATAGCCAACTTCTAAGTCTTGACAAATTTCTCTAGTGAAGATGGGTTTTATTTTTCCTGCAAGAGAGGGTGGGGCGAGGGGGGAATAGGAAGGGGACATATCCCCTAATGAGTCCAGTACTGCACTTATTCCACAAATAAATTAAGGACATCTCCAACCATGAGACAGCTGGTAGTCGGATCAAATTCAACCACAACCTTAAACCAGCTGATTATACACAACTTTGTCAGTATATACCTTTATGACATGATGCCTCCATCAATGGTTGGATGATGACAAAAAAATGAATGACCCAACCACCATAATGCATTCAAAATAACACCTCAATTGTATGGAGCCTTTTAACATGTGCAACTATCACTTTGAAAGTGTTGAAAGATGCACAAAAAAAAAAGAGAAAAAAAAAAGCTTGAACACCTTTCATCACCCTGTGTGGTAAGATTCCGGAAAAGCCTAAAAGCATGTTCAGTATAGGTTAACAACTGCACAGATAAATCCAGGGGCTTCTTTAAAAGATTTCATGATAACAACCTAAGAGCATCTGAATCCTGCACAGTTATAGTGCATGAGAAAATCAACTTCCACCTTCTATTTCTAAGATCTTCAGGCTCCCCCCCCCCCCAAAAAAGAAAAACCCAAAATAAAAATAATCTTAAAGAAATTATCGGAAGGAAACATGTGGAATGGAGTAGTATGAGACAGGCAAGCAGAGTGCAAAACAGCTTTTGATTAATTAATTACAGTCAGGTGAAAAAGTAAACAGGAAGGGTTGCAGGAAAACTTCTTGCCAGCAAAATACCTCTAGCCCCCAATCCTGGCTCGCCCCCAAAAAAGGCCTGGGAAAAAAAAAGAATTTGTAAGTTCCTGAAGGTTGTTCAGAATAGTAAATTTTGCATTTTTACTTCAGAATTTGCAAAAGATGGCGTATGTACGCAGTACCCTTCAGGCTGGTTCACACTTCAACATTTATCCCCGAAAACATAAACATAATAAACAAGGGGTGAAAGAGCTTGGTGTATGATTCATTTCAACTTTATAGCAGCAATCAATTGTGTAAGTAATGAACCAGCCTTGAAGAGGGCCATTATACAATCTTAATATAGCTTGTGGAGATGGAGAAGACGGGATAGGCGCAACGAGTAGCCTACGTACTACAGTATGATTTCGTTCCCCTTCAAAATATACAAATTTAGTTGGAAATGGAAAATGATGAACAACCATATGGCACTTTGGCATCACTCCAAGGTCTGTGTTTGTTTTACAATTAAAGGAAAGAAGCAGTCGCCCAAGTTTATTTTCAAGAATCTGGTAAATCTTATAGATATCCACTTTCAGCTCACAATATTTTGCATTATGTTTTTGTACAACAACTTTGAATATTGAAGGTAAATCGAGGGAGTTATTCTGCATGAATTTGCATGATTGAATGGAACCATTCCTGAATTAGAATGACAGGTCACACTAATTCAAATTGGGGAGACTGCATTTTCCCTTTAAAAACTTTTGCAAATTTATGTAAAAAGGCTGGGGGGGGGGGGTATGTAAGCCCATTATATATAGCATCCCACTTGAACACAGGGTTGAACTTCCACGAAAAACCATGGAAACAAAAACCAAAGTAGTGAAACTAAGAAGCTTCAAACCACAAACTTTCATGCAAAACTTCAATAGCACTTCAGTCTAACTGTAAGTACTGCCTCCTTCTGAACTGTACCAGACTATATCTTTGCAGACATAATTCTTATTCAGACAAAAATCTTATTTGTGAAGTTAGTTGAGTTGGCTTGTTTTAGACTCCAGATCAGGAAATGGAATCAGGAACTATTACACCATATCACTATAACAACCATAGAGAAACATCAGACATAAAAAGCTTAAAGCAGCACTTCACACAAATGTGTGTGTCTATACATGCACAAATGAGACAAGTTTTCAAGTAGTACATCTGCATACATTGTAGACAGGGTCATAGCACTTCCTGATGCAGGTGTCATGTCAGACAAGTGGCTGGTTGTTACTCACTGGTTCAACTTGGCTGTGCATGCCCATGAAAATACTACAATGGAGGTAGTAGTACTTCTACAGTCTGCCTATTGGTATTTTACTCCTGTCATAATATGATATATCCAGTCATTCCAGTGGCGCTTCTATAAACTGTTTACCATTGTGAATCAGCAGGCCTTTTTGTAACCAGAACACAGGATGGATATAGGTCTCAGGTTTGATGTACATTGTGAGTGTGTTTTAGAAGAACAGAGGCGAAGAAAATATGAAACCTCCTCACCACCAGGCCTCAACAAAATTGTTCAGTGACTTGCAATTGGCAATTAAAATTTTTATCATGGCTTATGACCTTTAAATGGGCTTGGTATTCTAACAGATTAAAAGATGTACACAGTAGATGGATGTAACATGGCTATACCCATATCTTTGAATAAGTAGCTGAAGTACCTATGTCATACAGGATACTTGCTGCAGGTTTGGTCACAACTTACAAAGTCACAACTAAACAACTTGAAGGGAAACATTTTGGCCTATGGTATCCCAAGACTGCTAGCACCCAAACTGTCTCCCACACATCTGGAAATCTGTCACCAACTATTGAACATCTTTTAACATTAAAAGCCATTAGTAGAGTGCCTGGAGATTGTGCGTGGACTGAGGTGGATTCTTGCATCATTTTATCTTTTATCTCTTTTGCACACACAGGAATTTTAAAAACTAAGTGACCAATCTGACTGACTGAAAGCACTGATCACTCTATTACAGACATTGTGAATGACTGACCCTGAATGCACTTTTACTTCTGGCGACTTAAAATGGCAAACTGATGATAAGCAATCAGTTTACCCCATAAAACTCACCCCTTTGCCAAAGTCATTCATATTACCTGTTAAAAATTACAAGCAATCATAATTTGCAATTCAAGTGAATACACGTTTTTGAGCAATTTTATTTTTAACTTATCCTGAATCCAAATCAAGCATTTGTAATATTACAAAGAGCAACAAACTAAACATAAGATCTCTAAAGATCTCACATCAAAAGGATGGGTACTGTAAATACATGCCTTAAGGCTACGAGGTGTCCATGTTTCATAAATATTTATGGTGGCCTCCAGATTAGGCCTTGGTCTTTAGATGATTGAGCAAATAATCTCACTGTAAGAGAGCACTGTCCTTCGTTTTAACTTTTCTATATTAGTAAAGTTGCAAATGTATAATTAACTAATTCTTCTGCCTGTCAATTTCCTTGCTTGTTTTACAGTCTTAAAACTAGATAGCTTGCTTTAGCCTCCATCTCTTGTTTGTGACATGACATGTCCCTTCACAGCATAAGCATATATAATAAGCTACTGACAAATGACCTTGTCAACACCAAAAAGCACTTTCAACAAGAAAACTACAGTATGACAGGCATACACAGAGGCCTCACACTTACTTTACAGTAAGTATCACCTGGGCCTCTTAAATGTCTTCTTCTTTCAAAGCTGTAGAGTGCCTACCTATAATAGTCCTGCAAGATCATACTAGAGATGAGTGAGTTCGAAAAAAGCAATACCAACCTAATGTACCTTTTTAAGTTATCTGATGTGAAATACAGACTTCCCTAAGCACACAAACCTCTTAAGAGGGGTGAGAGACCGTAGGAGTAGGTCATAAAGAAAGGGGGTACACGTATGTAAACAGGAGGTAAGGAGGAGCGAAACAGACTTATTTTTCTTTTTTAAATGTCTCCAAAATCTTGAGTAACTACACATTTGCCTACAATGTGGTATTTGCAAGGGAAGATACACTACTACCTCCTTCAAAGGATCATAGCCCCAACAACTGTGTACATCTTACATTCTAACACCAGATCAGAACCTCTACTATTGTCAAAGCAAAGTCCAATCTTTTTTCCATCTATAAAATTCCACATTATTCAGGTTTTTGAACATTCAAACCCACTCTTTGTTTTGTTCATCTCTAATTGAACATCTTTCCCTGCTTACAACTTGAAACATTCTTTGGACAGAACAATCACCTTTAAGCTCTATCCACCGGCAACAATAATACCAAAGTTAACTTTTCTCTCTGCAAAAGTTCCAAATTCTTGGTACAAAAACATTCCTTTGTTAAAACAAATTCCGACTGAAAGGCCTCAGGGATTGAAAATTGTGTGAGATACTAATAAACCGTCATTCCATTTTTAAAGTGTTCGGCCAGTATCAACAGTTTACATGCCCAGCAAGGTGAGAGTATTGAAGTTCTTATAGTAGCTGCTATGCATGTCTTATGAGGATGGCTGTTTACCTCAACCAAATTTAATATCAGCTGAGAGAAGGTTGCATTTCTTTAATCTAACAGCGCGACTGAGTGAGCAGAAAATTACGGCTTTATTGAGGGCTGATATTTGGATAAATTACACTTGATTACTCTTATTGGGTAACCTAGTCCAGAAGGATTAATGAAATAATGACGCTGGAATGTTGGCAAGGATTCATTTCCCAAATCTTGCGTTTATGCTACGCTGTAAGGCAGCTGTTTTACTAGCCCCTTGAAAGACCTATAGCGTTCCTTTCTATCCTGTCACCTCAGTTCACAGATAGGAGCATGATACACATAATTTGAGCCATTCACACTTCTTCCCAAATTGACACATCAGTGCAAAGATACAATTTCAAATATGCTTCAATACACCTTCAAACATAAATCACTCATACAGTCATATGCTACAAATGATTTAGGCACTAACATTACCTGTATATTGCAAACCCTGAGAGAGCTCCCAAATTGAGATTAATCTTGACAGATCTGACAGAGGATGCATATTTCCAAAAAGACAAAGATGGAGGTTCAAGTTGGGTAAAAAAGCCCCCCTGTACCAGGAGCTTTTCCTGATGGCAAATGCAGTGACTACTGCAGGGAAAGCCTCCATTACCAGAAGCTTTTCCTGATGGCAAATGCACTGACTATTGTAGGGAAAGCCCCCATTACCAGAAGCTTTTACTGATGGTAAATGCACTGACTACTGTAGGGAAAGCCTCAGTAACAGAAGCTTTTCCTGATAGTAAAAGCATGGACTGCTGCTGCAGGGAACTAAAGGGAGAGCAACAGACGATGACTTTTTTTTTTAATTCTTAACCAGTGAAATTCACTGTCTAGGTTCTATTGTCAAACAATATCACCAGATCAGATACCAGTATGACTGATCATTCCACTCACAATATCAGCTGATAAAGACTTGATACCCATATTTTAGAAATGAGCTTAACTGTGCACAATACCAAGGTTAGGGTATGGTTTTTGTTTTAATACTGTTTGATGTGAAAATGACAAATGACAAACATCCTAAACGGTAACATCAAGGCAATATCATCAGCTCTCACCACTTACAACTTAAAATGTAGTTTATTCTTGTAAAACTATGATTTTTTAACCATCCTTATAATTTGGAACCCATATAAAGCATAACGTGAACCCAGTGAAAAAATTCAGAGTGCTAGTGGTGAAAGATAACTCGCACAGTGAATCGTGCAGAAGTATGTACAATACAGAGCATGCATAGCACAGTGCTGTTTGTGGTGTACATGGGAATTAGTGATAAGTGGTTGGGAATGTTTACTACTACAGTTCAATTAGCTCAGGCACTCTAACACTCTGCATGATACAGCATGATGCACAACCATATGAAAACCATGTTTCCCAGCCTTTCCCACTACAGACAACTTTTTTTCAATCACTCAGCCATAGGGTTGTTGCGATATGAAATTTTCACTATCGATATTGCGAAAAATTTTCCGCCAATATCCACACGATATCGCGATATTGTGT
Source organism: Holothuria glaberrima (assembly GCA_009936505.3). Taxonomy (NCBI): domain Eukaryota; kingdom Metazoa; phylum Echinodermata; class Holothuroidea; order Aspidochirotida; family Holothuriidae; genus Holothuria; species Holothuria glaberrima. The sequence goes on along the minus strand of WURT03076814.1, from coordinate 3,282 downwards.
GATCCTGTTTGAGCTTACTAAGGCACCATATGTCAAAAATTACAGTACATAGCACTGGCCCTATTGGTGGAGCATCCCCAATGCCAATGAAATTTTTGACAAAGACTGCCTCAAGTTTGTGAGAATGTCGTGTGTATGGATTTTCAGGATATAGTTTGGGCATTTTCCAAAACGATATCGGGAGCAAAATGACATATCTATATTTTTGGCCGATATCGTCATATCGTAACAACCCTACTCAGCCATATTCTAATGCCAGATAAGCTATGTAATCAAACAAAATGCCAAATACATCTCACGATTCATTACATGAGAATGTATCTCAGCAGCTAACAAAAGAAGTAAAATTGTGTCTACAACTCAAATTTTCTGCATCGTGTAGAGTCCTATCAAAAGTGTGAAGGTGTCAAAGGGTCCAGGTAATTTAACATTAATTGAACTCTCTTATGGCACAACATTGTACCACACCTAGTGAAAAGGTCTTTCAGATCCCTTTAACTTTCATGCTCCTAATAAGCATGCAGCACTCTGCTCTTCCACTCGCAAAATATTGAGATAGGGGGTGACAGAGTCTCCTTCCTCTTTAGATATTTCACGGTACTTAAACCATCCTTCATGTGATATGAGGTAGAAAGAGAAGCTACTGGCTGACAGCAAGGAAGTACAGCTGATGTAGCTGTGCTTTACACCGATTTTAATAAGGGATTTGAATTGACGGCCAAATTCACCAACATCCGTTTGACTTTGAAGACAATCGCAAAAAAACCTTCACCCTTGATTTAAGGCACATATGCTTACATGGTAATTTCCTGGATAATTTCGTCCCATTCTAAATGTGAGGACTTGAACATGTGCATAAACAATGACTTTTATCAGCATTTCATTATGGTTATGGCAAAATGATATGCCCTCTGTATTCTAATATTGTTCTGGGCAAACAAACACAAATGTGAAGAGTAAGCACCTATTAACTGGTATATTGAAAAGTGCATTGTGTCAAGTCACAAGGATAAAAAAAATGTCACTGCATTTCAAATGATTCAAAGACTTTCTCGATTATCCAATGAATGAAGGATACATGGACTGATATTAAAAGATATGGCCGACAAGCTGTCAGTTGCATCAGCAAAAAATAATATGTATAAGAATTGAATACTAACATGACAGGTCCCCTGCAGCCGCTGAATGCACAGCCAATACAACTGTAACCGTTCCATATATACCCATATCCCATAAAATGGACAGAACTATGACATACCACCCTTAGGGTTTGGTTATGCCTTTTTCAAAATATATTGTTCTGTGAGTCTAAAGGCTAGCTTAAGTCACACAATGTGAATACATTCCTCTACATATTTTGCCTACAGGTAATTCAAAAAAAAAAAAAAAAAAAAAAGGAAAGACAGGGGGTACATGATGCCATCAATCAATTTCAATCTCCATTATAACTGATGTGTGGTTATTCTGTGCTTTACTTCCTAGCAGTTTTTTTTTTAATGTGGGTGGGGGGGGGGAGGCGGAATTTGTATTGAACTAGCATGATGAAGTTGCCAGCATAGCTCGACATAGCTTTCACAGGGTACATGATCAGGATTCTCAAAGCACACTTAATCCTTCATGTACTACACCTGCAAGTCAAAACCAGACAACTTTCTGTTCACAATCCCACCCACACTACCCCCCCCCTCCCACCCACAACTCCATTCACAAATCCTATCCATGACAATTACTCCTCAGACAATTTCCCTTACCAGAAAATTTGGAAATGTCCTGGGTGGCAATTATCAGGGGGGTAAGGATGAGGGAGTGGAGGAAAGTTGTTCAGGGGGATCGTCCACACGGTAAGTGTTGTCCATGAGATCTACAAGTGGTCATGCTTTTATTTTTCTCCACAGGAGAAGGAATAACCTCATCTGTCTTGAAAGTGTGAATTCTTTAATTGTATCCAAGTGACACTCTTCAATCATTCATACTATGTCAACTGAGTCATGGCTCTATTAGTGTCTTTAATTTTACACCACCAGTGGGATTCTTTAATTTTAAGTCACTTGTGGAACTCTCATTCAAAGCCTAAGATTTTTTTAATGAGGGGGCCCTCAGTTGAGCAACAAAGCCCCCACAGTCAATGTATCAGGTGTAATGTACAGGGTCACTAACAGAAATGTCACATTTTTAAGTTGTCAGTTGCCCAAATATTTTTTTTTAACTAAGTCCTTTCCACCATATACTGGGGAAAGGGGTTAGAGGGTGAAATTGCAGAAATGTAAAGGAAGTTTGTAATAGGAGAAAACTCTAGGTACACTTTAACGGACTTACCTTGGCTTTATCTCTCATTGACCCTTTACCCCTAACCATTATTTTGCATCCTGTTTCTTTTTCTAATTGTTTGGCTGTCATACCCCTTGGACCAAGTATTCTTCCAACAAAATTGAACTGCAAAGAAAAGATGAAAAAAAAAAATAAAATAGAAACATGAATACTTTGCACAAATAAAACAAAAATTCAACCAAATTCCAGCACATTTCCAGAATCTTTCCAATCAAACTTTGTTCTGCTCTGCACTTAAATGCCTTGGTTTCAGTATGACCTTGATCTTGTGCACGTGAGCTGATCCTTAATATATATATGATTTCAGATGTGCCTATTACAACTAAAGCATTCTTCAAACAGAATCCCAAAATGGAGGATGGTAGATCCATTCATAGCTCAGAGGGGAATTTCCCAGTTGAAAACACAATTGTCATGGCAATTAACACATGCACAAAAAAGTTGTAAGGTGCCAAAAATAAATTACAGTTCAATTATACATCAACGTGCTTTGCAAATTCCACAGAATTTACTTTTAGAGTGGCCCATTCATTCAAATTTTTTCTCTGACAAATATGGACTTATCGTGAGGAAGTTAAAGCTCTTCTCAAGTTAAATTACAGGTGAAACATGACAAACATATTCAAAGTGAACTTGGAAAAGACCAGCCTGAGGAACAAAAGAATTGCAGAATAACTGTTTGATGGCACTAATTTATAAGCTGTTGAATAAAAAAAGTCAATTTAGAGATCTTGCCTAGAAGGGAATAAAACCTAACAAATGTATATATATATATATATATATATATATACATATATATATATATATATAGTATATAGGACCATTCCAACCAGGAAAGTCCAAATTATCCTGAACAACTAGGCTTGGGTTATATTCATCCACGCAGATATGAGAAAAACTGATAGTATAGTTAATAACTGTTTATTCTGAATCGGTGTCTGAATCAATCTGTAA
>WURT03076792.1:0-13209 GCA_009936505.3 Holothuria glaberrima | reverse complement strand
AGTCACTCTTTCTGTGCAACATTGGAAGGGGGAGCGGGGGTTTCATGCAAACCTGGGAACTGAGATTCAAGAATATTGTGACAAAGTGTCCTTACAGTTTTGTCCAAGATTGTAGGCCCAGGATACTTAACGTTAGGACTAACGTTAGGCCCCAGGCTATGATGGCTTACAGTGTTAACATAGATACATTGCACCGTGTGCAATTGTGATGTGCGGTAAAGCAAAGCAGCTTCATACAGAGATTAACGTGAGGAGTCATAGGTTGTGTAGCCCAATTAAGTTACTCCATAATTAATACTTGAGCCAACTCCAAGGCTCCATAATATGTCCTGAAGTCCAAACCCCTCAACTAATACAACGTAGCCAACAGTGTACAAACATGCAGAACCAACATGCAACTTTCCAAGCAAGCTAAGTACAATTTTAAATTATTGTAGATTTTACCACAGTCATGGAAGAACTTGTCAATTAGGCCAGGCTAGGTTAAACTTCAAAGACAGAAGTTATGCTCTCACCCCCCACATGGTCACATTTTACACTGTGCATAATAATATGGTGACTTTGACGTATCGGCCTTAAAGTCATTTACAATAACTCATAACTGAGTGTTCAGAACCTGAAGTCCCCTCAGTGGCTTGGTAAAGAGTGAAACAGGAGTAGGCTAGGCTAACTAATACCCCGCCAAAGTGAAAACACACCCAAAATTTATTGGCTACTTCGTTCAATTCCATAGGCCTTCTTAGTTATTCTGAGAATGACTCATGGTATGCTATATCCTAGGCCTACTAGTATACTAGGGTGACCGTCGACTGCAGGGGCCCGTCGAGTGCGCACCTTGCATAACATTGTACACTAACAACCTTGTATGATAGATTTCTTAAGTGCACATTCGACGGTCACCCCAATGTACAAGGCTAGGCTATAGCTGATGCACAAGGTCCATCAAAGATTAACAACTGTTGCAAAAAATCTAAGTCCAAAGTTTTTCCCTAATGTGGCTACACCCGCTACGTCATCAAGTATGTGTGACGGCTTAGCTGGCTACACCACGGACTTATTTCATGGCGGGGTATTCTGTATAACTGTAACGTGAAATGACACTTCAGTCACTGGAATGAGTGACTGAAATTGTTTCCTGACAAATAGGCTAGGCTAGGAGTCATTTTTGCATTTGTAAAAAGCTGTTTGAATCACTCATGTCAAGTGTTTTGGAGCATGTGGTCATTCAGTTGGCATTCAGTTGAATGTTTAAATGAGTAAAGCTTGGTCTGATGTCTTACCAACTGCTCAAAAATCGCCTAAAATAGATTCACCCAGGGGGACCAAATCAGATGTTGTTAATCAGTTATTTCAACAGTTAGAAAAGCCTCTAGCCTGTGTCATGCTACTAGCTAAGACTTAATAATACCAGCAAACCCTTGCACTGTTGTATAGGGCTTAGCTTATTGATCTATAAATAAGTCATTTAAAAAAGGATTTGATGAATGTTATTCTTGGCTACTGAACCTTACAGTTGTTTAATGTTACAGTAGTTAATTAACACATGGTATAGCACGTCACAGCAAGTGGCATATACAGTATTGTAGTAGCCTACTACTAGCCTACTATAGGCTGCCTTTTACATATTTGTCTGCAAACAAATGTGCTGTAAGGTAGTTGGGAAATGTTTTGCACATTTTGCAGAACTGTGGAGATTTGTGTTATGTATACTTCAATTGTTTAGTTTTAGATAACTCTAGGTCCTACAATACTGTAGATCTGTGTGCCTACAGTATGCAACATGAAATAAAGATTAGTAAACTGTTCTGCATTTTTAATCAATCCAAACTTTAGGCCTATACATTACACCACTTAAGGTTTCAACATGATTCAATGTTAAATTGCCATACTACAATATTAAGGGGTATGATGGTATCATCTATTTTATATTTTATTTTTCTGAACACTGAGCACTTCGATGTGACACAAAAATGTAGGCAAAGGAGCTGTATCGCCGCGTCTGGCAATGTAATTTAAACCAGCATGAGGTGCTGGGACATTATTGTATTACAGTACTTGTACAGTTATCCTAAATTTTGTAGCCCCTACATCTCTGTTCATATATCAGTTGTTATCATCTTACTGTTATTCATAAAGATGATGCTGTCAGTGGTACAAAAATGGCGACATATAGGAAGGCAAAAGGGAAAAGTGGTGAACACAAAAGATGTTTTTTCAGGACAACACCCAAAGTCTTCCAAAAGAAAAAAGACAGTTCAGTTTGCAGAAGGAGAGCAAGTTATTTTTCGTAAAGATTCAAAAATATTTGTAGGATATGTAAAAGAAAAAAGTCAAAAATGGATACTACATGATAGCACCAACCAAAAATTGTACAGTTTCAAAAGAGAATTTTATCGTTTCAAACAGTAAGAAACCAATATCAACTACCACTCTCAAAATAAATGAGAATTTACAGTACCTACAAGATGTTCTTACTGTTTGGGAATTCAGCTGTGACTATTTGACTCTTATACCAGCCAAAGTATACCAAATCAGAAATGAGAATGACATTTGGGTTAAAGCATCTTGCAAAATATATGAACATGCAAGGTTGAGAAGAATGACATATGTAGTAACCCATATTTAGATACTCACATTCAAAGTTCATTAAAAATGAATGACAGAGTTGATGCAGGGGATGTAGCATTCTTATCTGGTGTGTTGAAACTGACCCAAAGAGAGTTTGAAACTGTCCAAGCATCATATGATGTCACATTGCAAAACCTCATTCAGGCCAACAAAAAGAAAGAGTTTGCAGAGATGAGTTTTCGTAATCTGAAAAGTTTGTACCTACAAACCATTAATGTTGTTAGAGAACTTAAGAAATCTCTACTAAATGTTCACAGTAGCAATACCAAAAGGGTAACAACATTAGTTAACATCATTTCAAAGCAAAAGATAACTGTAGACGATTATGAACGTAAGATGTTTGTTTTGCATAATGAGCTGATGCATTTGCAAATGTCATTTTAAGAGCAAGAACAAAAATTGAATGGAAGAGCAATCAAGTGGAGAGATGACAGGAGAAAAATGAAAAATCTGCTCCAAGAAAATGAAAACCTGAAAGCCCAAAATGCAACTCTATCAAAAAACAAATTTATGTAGGCCAGAATGTAATGGAAATTAGACCCAGCACCTCAGCTGAAAGAGCATCACTTGGCGTGGTGATGACAAGAAAATTGGGCAGCACCAAAAGACCATCTGCCTTCATTCCCATCACTCTACCTGATGTGTCATCTAGTGAGGCAAGTGGAAGGTCTATGGAACACCGAGCAAAACAATTGAAGCAGGTAATGTCCATCAGTTTTTTTTCACTATAAGCAGTAGTGCTTTACAGTGCACTGTCAATTGTATACAATATGTAGTTTCATACATCCTTCTCACAAAGTGTTTGGGGAGGTGTGGAGGAGGGGTAGGGGAACTTTGCAGTATAGAGCCAGTTCCAAGACATCAATGCCTTATACCGTAGGCATTTTAGCGAGCACATTTCCATCAAACAACCACTTTGTTACAATAGTAACATATTAAGTGTGCTGCTGTGTGCTTCAACCATAACAGTTCCTGCAAATGAGCTGGTCCCCTCCCACTTGTAATCAGATCTTGAGTGATGTCACATCATAGGGCAGTCCTACAGTAAAAATAGGGTAATGGGACTAAAAGATTTACCTCACAAGCTCTGAGTTTAAGGGTAAGAATATTTAGACTTCATGGAACTGGTGTGAATCTTTGCTTCTATTAAATACGCACTGTGTATTGTGGGGAATTTCATTCATTTGAAATATTGTAGAGTGACACAAATATGCAGCAGCCTTCCCCTTTTCCATTAGACCGTGTAAGTTAGGTTCACATTTGTCATGGCATATTTATAATTTGGCAAGATTCTCAAATGGCCACCCCAATTTACATGAATATGTACACAGCAGTGTTTGCACTGACAACATGGGCAGCACCGTCAAGAGGAATTTTTTACCTTCTTCAGTTCTTCAAAAACTTGGTGAAATTTCAAACTTCAATGCACTGAAAGGGAGATCCCACATATTAATGTTTGCAAGCTCAGAAAGACAGGAATTTCTCACTATTTCTTTTTGTGAAAATACCTGCAGGTATCTCTAATTAGTGAACAGTAGCACAAGCATTGATATAAACTTGAAACATTGCATATGGACAAACTTCTGATTGTAAGTTTTTTTTTTTGTTTTTCTGTGTGTAAAGATCCTTAAAGTCATCGCTTGCCAGAACACAAGTACAACAGATGAAGACATTGTTGCTGTCCTGGTTGAATACTTCCGGAGGAATTCCAAATTCTGAGTCTTACTGCTGAACAAAATAAGTCATTATTGACAATAAAAGGTGAGAAGATGAATGATTTTGCAAGTTTATCAAGCTAGTTTGCATTTCCTATTATTCCTTTTTATCAGCTTTGTGTAATTATTTTGTTGGTAGCGTTTGGAATGGCCACAAATTAGCAACATAGAAATACCGCAGAGCAATTGTCAAAAATTCATCTGAATATGTGATATGTAATTATTAACACTTATAAACTCAATGAATATTACCATACTTTCAAAAGTTTGTACATGTTATACTGTCAATAAATCATAATTTTGTCATAATTTTCTTTATGAATGTACAATGTGTACTACTTTTACAATATTATGGTCCTAATTTTTCTGTCATCAGTGTCTGTTTAAGTGATTATTGGAAGTGGGGGTTTAAGGTAAAAGAAGGATATTGAAAAACCCATCACATGGTAAGACAAGCTCAGGAATAACATTGTGGGAAAATAAGTATACTGTAATAACCCATGTTTGATGTCATCCATGTGGTACTGTTCCAAAAAAGTTTGTTTGAAAAAGTACTTTGCAAGAGAAGTTTATTACTGCAAATGAGATGCACAGCCTATGATGCAATTAGGCAGTTCTTATGTACAGTACAAAAATGATTGGAATGATTCAGAACTGTATTTGTAAAATAAATACAACTTTTTCCTTGTTACAGAACTCTCCCCGGCCAGTGCTGAAGACCTCAAAATTTTGTTGCGTTTGCCAATGAATAAACTGAGAATGCTCAGGACACTGTTGAAAAAATGCAGGGGTCAGCATCATTCCAAGTGAAAAGTCAATCTACCAAGAACTACTAGGTATGTATAGACACGTTTTCACCCTTAGTTTCCCAGTGAATTTGCAATTTACAGTAGTGTTGTATTCCTATCCACCCCATCCAAATCCAAGTTAGGGTCATATCTGTTCAAGTCTAGAATCGGAGTTACCAGGATATTCATGTCATATTCCGGTAGCATCATTTTTGAGGTCCCATTGCTTTGCAACCAAAGTTTCTAAGTGTATTACGGCTGCTCCTTAATTTTGATTTGTGTGAATTGGAAGTTTTTATTGCTAAGGGAATTTTTGTCCTATTTTGTCTGTTGTCTGGGATTGGGTAAATGGAGTTGGGTTTGCACAGTATGGTCACTCTTAAATAGCCGAAGCATGTAGTTGGGGGTAACAACCAGAACACCTGACTAATTTATACCCCCTTATTTTGGTTAATTCAGAAAGACGGAAGGCTTACGATGGAAGAAGTTTGAAGGTTGGTGCTGTATCTATGAAGCAAATGGCTGGATCTGCAAATGAATCTGAAGTTGCTTTTGTTCGGGTCAAATCACTAGTAGACCACTTAAATAGGAGCATTCAACGCCATCGTTCTTCTCCCTTTTTCTCAACTAATGGCAGTTACAAAGGCAAGCTATGGATTAAAATCGGGGTAAGGTACTTTAGAAAACAAACATACAAACTTAATTGACAAGAGTCTCTCAAGAGACATAGGATGTTTCACATACTTCCATGCAAACTTCTCGTAGATAGTATGGCTAAGACAAAATAAATATTGATGGTGTGATACCTAGATGGGGTCCAGATAGTGGTCAAAGTACTTGCACTTTACTGAGATATAATGCACACAAGTCATGGGCACTTATATAAAGCAAAATTTAGACTATATAAAAAATATACATATTAGCAGTGGTGATATCTTGTGTCTGTTGTCCTTCTTTTTGTAAACACAGTTATCTTATAAGTAAAAGTTGCAGTTCAAACTTAGTATGCTTGTAGCTCATGGGAAATAGTTGGTCCCTATTTTGTTTTACAGAGGTCAAATGTCATGTTAAATGTTTGAGATATTTTATTTCTACATATAAAGCTTTAGGGCAAGAAAACACCAAAGTCCTAGACTTCCCAAACATGTCATTGGAAATTACGTGCATCTACAAACAGCTATACAAAATTTTAAGTTTGCCAGTTAGGAAGTATGGATGGCATTGCAGTTTTCAATACACTTCTAAAAGGAAGCGGGCAGAGGTGCTGAACATAAAATTCTTACATTGCCTTGCATCACTGTCCAAAGATAAGACAGAACCATGTGGTTTTACTTGCCTTTTTCGTTTTCATACAGGGTGACAAAGGAGGAAATTCCACAAAACTGGGACTACAAATCGTCAACTCTGACAATTGTAATTCCCCAGATAAGACGGACATTATTGGAATGTACGAAGCCTTTGACGGCATAGAAAATCTGAAAGCAATCTTCGGTTCCTTCACAGAAGACTTCATCACTCTTCAAAGAGAAGGTTACACAGTTAGTGTAGGAGAGAGTAATTATCCTTTTAATGTATTTCTATTTGGTAATTACGAATTTCTTTGTAAAGCAGTTGGCCACATGGGTGCTTCAGCAGCATATCCCTGTGTGTGGTGCTATACAAAACTGTCTGATCTATGTAACAATAATGGGCCACACACTCCTACGCTTTGGAATGAAGAGACACAAACGTTTCATGCTAATCCTTCTTGGCCTGCCAAACGAACAGTTGTTGATATACAACACAATCTTGTGAGAAATGAAGAAGATCCCAGAAGAGGTGGGGACCTCAGGGCTAATGGATCCAATCATCATTCCAGTGCTCATGATCCTATATTACCAATTGTAACTCATGTTGACCACATCATTCCTCCATCCCTTCACATATTATTGGGACTTGTTGTCAGATACTACAAATATTTAGAGACTTACTGTCGAAGTATTGATCATAGTTCTTTGGGAGGACGAAATGAAGAGGAGTGGGAGAAAGCCTCCTGTCTTACAAAAGCTACTGAAGTTAATTACTTCAGACTTATAGATTGTGTCAGAGAGGAAGAGGAAATGTTGAAAACTTTAAAAGAGCAAATAGTAATGGTAAAGTGGTGACTAGAAATGTAAGATGTAGTTTGCCTATATGTGCAGTTTCAGCAAGTGATATTTCGGTTAATGTTGACTGGATACAGTGTGTACAGTGTGGAGTAGATGAAGTTAGTTAGTTAGTTAGATGAAGACAGTGGGTGGTATCACTTGATTTGTCTAAGATTAACAGAACAGACAGCTGCTTCATTTTCTATTTGTCCCATATGTAAAGGAAATGTAAATGACGAGGAGAGTGTACTTAGGTGGCAGAAGGAGCTGATTGCTCAACGAAAACTAGAAACAAAAAATGCCATACTGATATATGATAAGGCAAAGTTTAGTCTGGATTCTATCTATGAGAAAGTTTTAGCAACCCGTGGCTCAGTAGAAAGGCGCCTTAATGAAACCTTAGAGAAAGATGTTGGAGTGGAAAAACAATGCAATCATTCACAATGATTTGCAGGCAACCATTGCAAAATTATTCTAAAAGAAATTGACAAATTGTTGGTAGTTATTCAGGATGAAGTTTTGAAACAGAAGATGGGGAAGTTGTTCAAAAGCCTCAGGGATATATTTTTGTTATTTGAGGCACGTTTTCTCTCTGCAGATGAGGTGAATGTACTTTGTCATTTATGCTGGAACTTGGGAAGGTGGTTTCCAGTTGGATTTCCAGAAGAGAAAATACATCCAAAATTACATTTCCTAATTGCCCATATACCAGAATGTGCAATGGCATGGGGTACAATAGGATTGCTTGGAGAGCATGGACTGGAAAGTGTTCATGCAACCTTCAATGCAGAGGAAAGAGTTTATGCCTGCATTAGAAAAAAAGAAAGAGAGATTGCTACACATTTACAACCAGCATGGCCAGAGGTCAATGGTAGACAAAACTTTACTATCAGTTGTGAGAAGAAAATGTGTTGGGCCAAGTTGTGACGGAAGGTACAAGCTATTAGATGGCGTATGGAAGTGCCAAAAATGTGGTCTGTCATGTGATTAAATTTTTTGATCTTCCATGATAGTGACTTTTGGTGAGGCTGTAACAATTGAAATCAAATATTTTAGAAAGCAAAACAACTATAACTTCCTCATTACAGCTGTTTTCTTAACTTTATCTCTTATAGTTTTAGTGGTTCGTTGATGAAACGGAAAATGGACAGCATTTACTCATGCCAGTGTGCTGATACACTACGGACTTGTTGCCTTTGAAACTAGTGTGCTCTACCATATGAAATTATGCAATATCTTATGTTTAATTTGTTTTGAATATTAATGTTTTATACTTTCTTGTTCTTTAATGGTAGCTGCTATAAGGAAGCTGCAGTACTGTAGTTTCATGATTAAGAATGTTTTATGTATTCAGGGCATGCTTAAATTGCAACTCTTGTTATTGAAAATGATCATTTTCAATCAAATATAGGCTATGCCAAAAGAGTTGTCATTTCCTCTTCCCAGTATTTTATAAGTTTCAGATCTCAGGGGATCATACGCAAAGTAAATATATTTGTATTTATACACAGCCAGTACTTTAATTGGTTGCTTGCCAGAGATTGGCCTGCCAAGTTTTTTTCAACTCTTGTTATTAAAGATTTTCATTTTTAATAAAATTTATATCAGGATTTCAAAACAGGTGTAATTTCCTCTTCACAGTATTTTCTAAGTTTCATTTCTCAGGGGCTCATATGCGAAGTATCTTGTATGTATTTGTTTTTATACACAGCCAGTACTTAAAAAGGTTGCTTGCCAAATATTGACCTGCCAAGTTCGACCGGGCCCAGTTCATCCTTTTTCTGAACCAGTGGATTTATTAAAAAGATATTTTTAACCAAATGAAATCAACTACAGTGACTCATAGTGTGCCAATATATGAATACAATTTACATTTTCATGTGACATTTGACTAGTGTAATGTAAAGTTTCACACGGGTAATATTTTATGGCCATTATGTATTTTTCATCTTTTTGAATTTTTAAACTTTTTAGTAATTGGCAAAGTTCTTCAAATGTTTATGAAGTTGTTATTTCACAAACATATCATTTATGAAAACTTGGTTCAAACCAACTCCGTCCAGACTCAAAACTGACGTCAGCTTCCTAATTACGGTGGCGTTTATATTTCCAGTTGGGAATTAACTAATAAGATTATCCAACAGTTTTTACACCCAGATACTTTTTTATTAGTTGATCAATTGCCAGATCTTTGACTTACTATCTACATTCCATATTTCCAAGCTTTTCTACTTATTAACCAGAATTAGCCAAGGAAAATCCACCACACTGTTTAAATGTGTGTTTTTGCCTTTTCATGCTAAGGTCAATGTGCTTTTCAAAGGGGTATATTTTATGGTGTTTGTCAATGGATTCTGTCAACGTATTCTACCTTTGAAGTTCATGTGCATAGTTTATGTTTTATATTGTTTGTATTCATTAAGACAGAAAATTTTGTCATACTTTATTTTTTAAGGTTACTTTAATGTTGTGCATTCCTGCCATTTTCTTTCAAGCCTAACCTTGCTTTCTATATGCAGTACAGTACAGGGTATACCAAACAAAGGTAATGGATTACTGTGCGGAGCAGATGTTTGACAACATTTTGTGCACCTTGTTTTACATATGTTATTATTCAAAGAAATCTTATTTTTTTTTTTTTTATTTACAGTTATTACATCAGTACCTCATTTCATACTTGTATAACTTCCGGTAATTATTTCTTTTTCAAATTCATCAATTGCAAACAAATGTGTGGGATCAAATGAGGAGCTTTGTTGTGGAAGTTGTAGTATTAAATATGTTATAGTGTTGACTGCTGATTTTCTTTTGATACATTTTACTGTACCTCGTTTTTTATTGGTTTCACTTGATATTGTGAGGCAATATCACTAAGTTGCAAGGGAGGGTCGGGTAAGGTCCACACTTTGTAAACACAATTTGTAACCCTTATTAGTTTTAAATTTCAACCTAAAATGTTTTTAATATCCTTGCCTTTCTTACTTTGTACTCCATGCAGTATTTGATCCATTAGATTGGTATTTAGAAAAGCTAAGATGGTCATTTGACTGTGTAAATCTGGTTGTGGGTGATTATGTCACTCTAAACTTGTGTGCATTTAATAATGGTCATACTAACAATATTATGCCACCAGCTTTTCAACTATATGGTGGTCCAGTATGAAATTACTTGTCTCTAGGCCATCGTATAACGTATACTCAGTTGCGTAACCAGACATTTTCAATGGGGGGAGGGTGGCTGAGGTTCGCAAATGGTTGAAGTGGGGGCAAGCAATGATTACACTATCTAAGCAGAGTGCCACCATCCATTGGTGCGTAATGTACAGAAAAAAATTAAAATAACTCTCAGGTTGTAGGAAACAGCACTTCCCAGTCTCTCTGGCCTTTACTTGTTATTTTCTGTGCAAACACTAAAAAAATCCACACTTTCAAGGAGTGTTTGCGAAATTATTGTCATGTATAAATTTTCCCCACATTTTTTTAACCGTTGAATTTCATTTGGAGGGAAAAATATGGGGCAAGACATTTGTCTGGGGACTCGTTACGCCACCGCTTATACTGTTATATGTTAGTGGACGTACCCTCAGACTGAAAAGTAAATGTTACAGTTCTTGCACTTTGTGTTCTGTAGACTTTGAAAGTGACTGCATCCAGTAAGGAGGGAATTAACAACTGGAGTCTAGTCTCTTATGCACATTTACTGTGGTTCATGCTGTGATGTTTCTGTAAACAGTATGATTCACTGATATTTTGTCGACCTTGAAACTGAATCTGTAATACAAGGAAATGAAATTATGAGATTGTTAATTGAACGATTGATTTTCTGGTGTTCTCTCGTCTCATTTTGCAAGTGTCAGCCCCATGGTATGTGGTATATTGATAACTTGAAAAACAAAGTAAAATTACTCTTTTCTTAATTCCAAGAGTTATAAAATGGTCCCATAGCTTAAAAACTGCCAAGGGGACATATTCCTGACAGTTTTCTTTCATATTGTTTGGTATGATATAACTAGTTGAGCACAAGCAGATATAAGGCAACCCCATTTTCCCGAGGGTTGTCAGTCTATTCATGACCCTAGAGTAAAGGATGACAGATTAGACATCCACCAGGCCATCCCATCCACTCTTAGTGTATGCCTAGTAGTCTATTCCGATCCTATGAGCTGCTGTGCATGCAGAAACTTATCCCGCTAGATCTGTGTTAAGTTCACTCTGTGATGAAAGTTGCTGCAGTTAGCGTAGTTTTAACATTGCTATGACAAGTAACATTGCTAAGTAAACTCACAAGCAGACTGTGTTTGAAACTTTGACCAACAACTCTACAGTGTAGACTTTCCCAAGATATACTGCTGTTTAGTACACGCGATTAGAGACATAATGAACCATTTGGGTGTAGTGTATACGCAGCACGTAGGGGGTACACCCCTATTAGACAAACGGCCTTGCTGAGAAAAGTAGTACCAAAAGTATGCCGTCAATTTTAGGTCCTTTCTAGGTTAAAATTACTCATGGTAAGTTGGTCAGTTGTGGAAGATTTGTTATGGATATGAAAGAGGATATGTCAATGCATGAGTGTTGCCAAATGTGGATGGATTGAAGGTGATTTAGACTGTTTTAATAATTGGTGTGAAAAAGAGATAATTTCTGTCACTTTGCGGATTAATATGGGTAGGTGTACACTCTCTAAACTTCCCCCCTTGTAGCTCAAAATCTAAACGGTCATACTATGGTAAATGTGTAGTGCCATGATAGGCCAACTTGTTGGCGTTCATGTGGGGGGTAGCTTATGTGGGTTGTGAACTTTGACAAGGCTATAGGAGGTACGTTACAGAAGTGAAATAGTGTGTAAGTCAATGGAACAGCTAATGGTGGTGTGCCCCCCGTAACGAACCGAGACACTAAGCTACATATTCGTATTACACAATCCACTTTCGCGAAATACATTTCGGTGTTTAAATCTAATTAATTCGCGCTTTGAAAACTCTTGAAAAATAAAGCAACGCGTTAAACCTATGTGAGATGATCGTTTTTATTGATACTGTAACGAATTCAGCGGTGCGCAGTGTTGGTAACACGCGATAACTGTTAGTACTGTACATATCAGTACAATATGCAGTTAGCTGTGGGGAAACAATGTACACCAAGATGTTGGCTACCGTTAGGATAGGAAGACGTCACGTCATAATGAGGGCGGTGTATTTTCTTCCGATCTGTGAAAGTGGTGAACGGGGTGTCGCGTCGTGTCGTGGGTAATCGTGGCCGCCGTGTGGCCGGGCCGTACAGCATCGTCTCAGTCACAAAAGCATTCATCGCTCTGACATTGTAATATAGCGTCTTCAAAAGGTTTTTCCAGACTAATTCCGTTTGATAGACGAAGATTTCTACAGAAAATATAACTAATAGGAAGAGACTGAGGATTGTTAACAAGAAGCTTGGAAAAGTTTACAGAGGAAACCACCCCAAAAATTTAGAATAAATAGTAGAAAACAAGAAAGAGAAAGGAAAACAAATCTGGAAACTCCGAATAAGCAAAAGTTAAACTAACCTATGTATCACTTGCTGTAAATGAAAAATGTATTCTTTTAAGATTACTAAAGTACTAAAAGTATCTTATGCACACACCATTTATTATTAGCGAGAGGAGTTCCAAACTTGTCGCCTATGTCTTTTTGGTTTCCCGAAAGGGAAAACTTAGGAGCCTCTCTTGCCGACCTTGCAAAAACTTGAGAGGTACCGGGGATTGTAAGGTCGGAAATGACTACCATAACACACGAATTACAATGCACGCAACTACTGCCAGTACACTGATGAGTAGTAAACACAGCTCCAATCATCTTTGCCTGTGATAAGCGCCAACGACGTTGTTGTATCATAACCTTCTCAGCATGTGTCGAATGCACTTTTTGGGTTGGACGTACCCATTCTAAGAGATGGAGCCAATGCAAGTGCAGAG
>WURT03076781.1:0-13210 GCA_009936505.3 Holothuria glaberrima | reverse complement strand
CGTTATTTTGTCAAATTTGGAGTCTCGACGGTTTATTCACCAATAATAGTTTGCCAAATGCGATTTATTCCTTAACTATATACGCAGACTAAAAGAAAAGCGTGTCATAGAGTGTCATCAGCTATAAAAACTGTACAGTTCGGGGAAGGAGTGCTGATCAGAGTCACAGTGGACTTGAAAATGCACGAACCTGCAGTTGTTCTGCCAGTTCAGCATTGGCGACTGCGTAGGTATTCCCTTCGGGAAACCAAAAACGAGCATTGTGGGAAAAGTGGCTTGTTGTTTACAATAAACTGAATTGAACAATAAGTTGTTACGATGGAAGGTTTAGGAATAATGGCTTCAAACTTTTCGTCCTTCTCTTGGCCATAGCAACAGCTTTTGAGATGTGAAAAAACTTATGCCTTTACTGCCCTGGATGTATTTTTCACATGCCTAGATTTGATCATTTGAAAAGTAAAATATATTCATATATTTATTTTATATTTGTTTGCCTGGTCATAAAATTTGGATACAAGTTTATGCCATTGTCATTTTGGCACTGCAAGTTTTGCCAAAGTACAGCTGATCCAATGGTACGTGTTTGAAGATGAAGGGTATGGGCAGGTTTAAATGCTGAGTGGTATCAGCTGATTGTGGTTATACCAATTGAAACACCACTGAACCGTGAAAACCACCTTTTCATCAATTTGTATTCATTCTTCTGAGAGTTGGTGAGTCTTTACATCAGTAGCAAGAATGGCAGATTTGATAATCAAACTGAAAATTTACCTGTTGTTTGTTCGTGTTCTCCTTTCTGTTTGCTTGTTGGTTATTGCGTGACTCACAAACAAGTCAGATATTGGACTATAGAAGAGGGACGAAAATAGCGCAACCTTGTCACGGAAGGTTCGTTACACCAGCTGATCTCATTCAAGTTGGGCTTGGGAAGGAAAGGGGATTATCCATGAGGTGATTTGAAACTGTAACCATCATGTACATTTAAAACAAGTAGTGTGTGGTGTGCCTCCATTGAAAGTTTGTGTGTTTGTGAGAAATGGGTGGTTACTTGTTTGTTCATAAGCATATTGTATATGCTCCTATCCAGTGAAAGAGATTTGTATAAAAAAAAGGGGGGAAGAGATAAAGGGCCCTTGAAGGAAGTCTTTCCATTTGAAAATGGGCCCTGTCTGCTTCCCCTCATCATTCTCCTCCCCGCACATAATCCATATTGTCCTCATTTACCATTCCCTTTTCATCCCCATGCTTGCTCTCCCCATCTCCCTTCCTTCTCCCCCACCCTTCTTACCTGCAGTCTTTTTACCGTTCTCCACCCCCTAAATCAGATTACTTAAATTAAGAAGTTTGTGAAGTACACCACCTTCTTCTCTCTGTTGCCCTTAACAAAAGTTGGTAGTCCTGAGTTTTCCCCTTTCCCCTCCCACTCACCCTTGCTGACTCTTAAAAAGCATGATAAGTATGTTAACGTAATTTGGGAGTGTAACTTGAGCATTTATAGATGTGCAATTTCTAATATAAAAACTCCAAGAGGGTATTAAATGAGACAGGATGAGTAATGATTTACATCTCCAAATCATTCTAGTGTTCATCTATGATGTACTGATAAACAAGATGTTAGCCTCTTGATGAGTCCAGTTGGTTCCTTGACCCAGAATTCCACTTAAATTAAAACATAACCCAACTTTGTAGGCGTAGACATATAAGCCAGGGGAGGGGGGGTAGTTGGGAGCTTAGAGATTTGCAAGTACCAACCTTCCAAAGTTGTTGCAATTTATTTTTCAGGCAGATATTTGCAAAAACTTGGGCAGTACAGCTAAGTTTTCCTTAGGCAAAACCCCCTCCCCCTCCTTCAACAAAAAATCCTGTAGGCATATTTTCTTGTCAGCTTGGGGAGAGTAAATGGATAGGTACAGTACCAGCCTCTGTTTTATCATAAAATAGTAATTCACAATTACTTTTCACATAACATAGCACTTTCTTAGAGGGCTGCCTATTCTTTTAGAAAGAGTGAACATAATTCAGACTGCCAGTGAAAACCTCTTCAAAAACTTCACAGGATGGTCAACAAGCACTCTGTAGGACAGCATTATGCTAAACTTGAATTAAGGTGCTTCGTTTTCAAATGAGCCAGCTTGATTGTGCAATAAAGTACAATGACACCAATTTAATCAGGCTTTTACAACTCCATCCTGTAAAATATACAACTTATGGCAATACATGTTATAGCCTGCAGTGGCATGGCTTGTCAGCTTCCCAATCAAGCACAGGCTAGCAGGGATGAAACAGAAGCTGCAAGCTGTTTTTGCAGCCGCTCAGTCCATGTTTATTTTGTTCCCTTTGTGGTGGTAAAATTAGCATCATGTTTTCTGATGACTACCGGAAACCAGTGAGTTTTGTACCTTCATGGTGATGATAAACTATGCCTATAGCTGTTAGGTTGCTGCAATTTTTGTCATGTGATTATGGTAATCAGCTTTAAAGGCCCCCATCCTTTTACCACCATCATTATGTTGACTTGCCAAAGTCCTCTTTTGCTATGTTCTGTCCATTCGCTCCAAAACTAACAACCCTCCTTGTAAATTCTTTAACCACACTATTTTGTTGAAGGAGGTATACAGAAAATTCAACACCTGTTACAAGGATAGTGAAAAGTCCAAAAAATTTAACTTTCTCTGTCCCAAACAAAGTTTGATGTGATGCATACGGTAAATCATTTTAAAAAAGCTGTGAGAGAAATTGTAATCTCTAAAATGGCTGTCTGCCAAAATGTTGAACATCCTCTTTAGTGTTCTACTCGTTACAGTAGCATATTACATGTACAGCATAGTGAAATATCTCTGACAGGATGGCTTTAGGAAACTGTATCTATTTCACTCCTACTTACCTCCCCTGTCACAACTATTGGTCAGTCCATATACCACAGAATTATCACTGACAGTGAAAATCGTAGACCTTATGTATATGATGTCACAGAACAGAAAGTCTCTCTCCCCCCTCCCCCCACCCCCCATGGAGGTATAAAGTGCATATCATTGCAACTTAAACCAACAAATGTGGACAGCTGATTTGTGTACCGGTAGGTATGCACATAAAAGTCTACTACACAGGTGTGCAAAGTCTAGTTGTGCATGCAATTAGTTTTGTTGTTTTAATAGGCACCAAAATGACATAGCATGATGTCAGGTCTATTACTGTATCTTCGTACCGCAGGTATATATATTTAAACGGGCTTAAGGGAAAATACAGTCTCCCCCAACCCCAATTTGAATGAGTGTGCCCGGTCAGCCTAGTTCAGGAATGGCTCCTATCAATCCTGTGACATGTTTGTTACTCATTTGTTAAAGTCGTGTAGAAAAACTCCTTGATTTACCTTCAGTATTCAATGTTTGTATACAGAAACATAATGAAAGATACTTGTGAGCAAAATAGGAGATTTGTAAGATTTAGCAAACTTTTGAAAATAAACTTGGGGCAACTGCCCTATCTCTGTTTACAGGGTACCCTAACTGACACAAGAGTTATAGTACAAAAATTCAAATTTCCCAGTTTATCCAAAACCTGCTCAGTTTCAGTCATCTTGACTTTTAACTTTGTTAAATCTGAGACTGTTTGTATAGTGAGTCATGATTATGTACACACAGTATGTCGCAATATTATATTAAATGTGACATAAAGGTGGTAAGTATCACTTTTGAAGAATAGTAGGTTTAGGGTCTTTTGGTTGATATGGAGTGGAATCCTCTGGTTATAAACCTTTTTATACATGTACTTGATATGGCAGTGAACAGTAAGTGACCCAGCTTGACAAGGGTAGAGCCTGCAGTTCTATAAGTTCTGTTGCCACTTTTATGTAGCTCATAGTTTTACAGCTTATTACAGTATAGTACAGTATTGCTACTGTAACTGGGCTGTATTGATCCTACAGTGAATGGGGTTTTGTATGTAAGCGTGTACTGAAGGACTTGTGGGCTGTGCAGACCAATTTGGTTATAGTAGGTTAATGGGTTGTCCTTTTCAGTGGTGGTACTACAGATGTACAGGACCAATCAGCTGTTTGACTGTATGGGAGATGTCTCCACCACACATTGACCAACAGCTTGCAGTAAGTAGATTATTGGATTGGTACAACTTGGGACTCAGAATGTACACATATGATATATCAACCACCATACTGCCCTCACTGTCACCATCAACTTGCACACTATCAACTTTGAAGGGTTAAAGGTGATTTAGCTTTGTAAGCCCTGTGAAAATGCAAAAGTGTTGCTATCAGTCAGTAATTTGTCCAGCCTATTTGTGCGATAAATGTCACACAATGCAAAGGAATGTTGCACTAAGAAAAGAAAAGAAAAGAAGAAAAAAAGCAAAAAAAAAACTGGAGAGCAATTCCTGCACAGGTGTTAATTTCAAAGAAACCACCTTGATCCAGTTTTGCAAGGAATCGTCCATTAAAAGTTGTACTTTTACATCATTTGGGAGGTATTTTTGGAACAAATATGGCAGGTACCATTTGCCGTCTAGGCACCTCAAATTGAAATGTTTCTTCAAAGTGGAGGGGTCACATGGAGGGATCATCCCCTCCCCTCCCCGTAGGGGATAGTCCTCTTTTCAGGCTACCCATTCAGAATGTTGCAATGGAGACTTGACCTGGCTCAATCACTGCTATCAGCATGGATGTTTTTGTGTGATTTGTAGTGAGGTACTGTACTCCAGCTTGTCGTGAGTACTGCACACTTGAAGCAGAGTTGCTTGTGTTCATACTGTACTTGTAAAATTAGATGAACAGTCTTCTCATTGGCATATTCCAAAAGCAAATAGCTTACTCAAAGCTTATCTAGGATATTGTTTTACCTGCAAAGTTGCAAGGAAAGTGGAATGCTGAATTTATCTGATGAAGACTGGAATGTGATATTTTACATTCCTTCATTAACACTTTCTGAAACAAAAGCAATTTATTTTCAGGTCTGATTCCTTCACAGAATTTTAAGCACAAATAAGCTTCTGTGTTTAATGAACAAACATCGTATTCACCCTTTCTGTAGCTTTTTGTAATATTGAAGAAGAAACCTTAAAACATTTATTTTGGAATTGTTCCTTCACATCTTCATTTCTTCTAGCTGTTGAGCAATATCTATTTGAGAGACAATTTATCCTTTCTAAGAATGAATTCCTTTCTGGTGTAATTTATTAAGCAACCATCCCATGAATTCTTTTCATCCTTCATTGTGAATACTATCTTTTTAGTTACTTATTTGGAAATTGTCAGCCAAATGTCTTTAAGTTTTACAACTAACTAAAATTTATTTTAAAAGAGAAGGATTAGCACATCAAATGTGTGGATATATATCTCATAATTTGTTACCTACATGAACATTAATAATGTTGATGTACATACAGTAATGTGCAAATGTTTGCAAGTTTCATTGAAATAAATGCTGGAGAAAAAAAAAGAAAAGACATGATATATACTTAAAGATTTAATGTAGAATTTCAAAAGCATTGCTACTTATTCATAATTATAAACTCAGGTGGAAAAGACATAAATTTCATGTATTCATTAAACAAGAACCAATATACTTAACCAATTGTACTCATGACATTGTGCCTAGGCCAATAGCCAGACAAGGTACTGAATAGGGGGAAAGATTGCTTGGGAGAGGGGGGGGGAGAGAAAAGTTTTGTTGGGTGAATCATACTAAAATGCATTATTTGCACCCTACCCCACTGGCTCTGCCTGGGGCAGAATTGATTTTACGCACAGGCACATTTCCATATGCAAGAATTCTTCCTGCGCATTCTGTTTGGTGTGCAAAGTTATCATAGTTAACCACAAATATTGGTTAAGATTTTGCAAGTGTAAATTAAGGGGAGTGCCTTGTGGGATGTACTGTAGTGTGCTTCAAATTCTCATTACCAACTCACATGCCTAAAAAGTTACTGCCTGCAATTTATGACATCTTTTGATGCATAGGCGTATCAGGTAAGAGGTCTTTATGCAGCACCCTTCTCCCCCTCACCCTTCACCCCCTCTCCCACCAATTAAATTACATGTGGATGGTCCTCAGGGCAGAAAAGTATTTGTGAAGGGTAAAACATTTTGGTGTCAGCATCTGTGTCCATGTATTTGTTGGCCTATACAGTTTATCTGATTATCCTTTTAGTGTAAAGTTTATTATTTAGCTGCATTTGTAATTCATTTCCAGAAACTTCAAATTCTTCTCCTAGAAGTGCCAATCGCAATTTAATGAAAGGTCTGATAACAGATGGATAATTGTGTTGTAAACTTTTGGTTCTCATTTCAGTTGCATTGGGCAGCAAT
Organism: Holothuria glaberrima; assembly: GCA_009936505.3. Lineage (NCBI taxonomy): Eukaryota > Metazoa > Echinodermata > Holothuroidea > Aspidochirotida > Holothuriidae > Holothuria > Holothuria glaberrima. The sequence goes on along the minus strand of WURT03076781.1, from coordinate 6,891 downwards.
GACTCTGGTAGCAACGAAATGGTCATGGATGGAGGTGGAATCCACCAGACAAAAGCCTTGATGACCCAAGTAGTAGACTCTTCGTCAGAGGTGTCAAGTTCAAGCATGAGTGGTATCCACCTGGATGGGGAGACAGAAATGCTTTTACAGGTGTGTATGATGGTGGCCTGTTAGATACATGATGCAATTTTACACTGTATCTGTTGCATGGATGGTACAAACGTTTCCAAAAGTAAAGAGTATTAACCTTATCATGGAGAAACTTCTGACTGTAATAATGTCACACGCACTATTTTCATGCAAAATTTTCAGCAGTACCCAATAATCCCACCAATCCAGAAGGTGAGAACAAGTCACATGGTCAATGCAAGCTTCATGCTCTTCAGCATCGTGAGGACCTTAGCTTGCAGGCAGAATACAACCATGTGCAGTATAGTAATGTCACATGCACTATTTTCATGCAAAATTTTCTACAGTACTCAATTATCCCACCAATCAAGAAGGTGAGAACAAGTCACATGGTCAATGCAAGCTTCATGCTCTTCAGCAACACGAGGGCCTTAGCTTGCAGGCAGAACACAACCATGTACAGTATATCTATTGTCCCATTCATCCCATAACTCATGCAACATATGCATAAATGCATAATCTAGGATGTACGTATGAGTAGGCTTTAGGGTTGCTGGGTACATATGACACAAATTTATAGCCATTTTGTCCTCATTTGATAGTGTTACTTTGGCAGGAGATTCAACTGGAAATGTGATTTATTGTATCCTGTTTGATGTGCTCAAGGGTGAAGAGATAAATCAATTAATGAGGTATCATTAAACCTGAGGTCATCCAACTCTTATCTAACATTTACACAACTGGTACGTCATGTCCTAGGCAGCCTTTGTCAACCCCACACAATAGAAGGATTACTGTACACAATAGAAGGATTACTGTATAGTGAGAAATTTTCAGGGGGTCTGATTTTCGCACTTTTCGCGGCCAAGTAACTAATCCCCAATTTCAGACTGGCAAAAATATTTCCGTTATACTGTACAGGACCCTTACAGATGCAACCTCGAATTCTTCACGTGGGGAATGTGTGTACAAGGAAAAGAATCCTGAAAACTGGTTTTTAAGTTCAAAACAACTGTCTATTATGACAAAACCAACAGATACTGGTAAAAAAAGTAATGATTGTACTGTTTGCAAATGGGGAAAAGGGATATGAGGCTTTATCTTACGGTTGACTGTATATTAAATTGCACATTCTTTCATAACTTGCAGACAGCGTTGTATGTAATATGGAATGACGAACCTGTATTTTTAAACACCACTGTGCCAAGTAAGCATAATTTTTTTTTTTGCGACTGAAAAGACAGGCAATGCAACACAAATGTACAGAAATTTTCCTGATGTGCCGTTCTTATGATGTAGCAGAGGAAGTGAAAGTCTATGTCCCTCCTCCCTTACCTCCTTTTTACATATGTATTTCCCTAATTGCCTTCAATTCCAAGGCGAAGACTTTCTTCGGACCAAAAGAGGGCGCCCGTAATGAAGGTAAAATCCTGTGAGCTTTTAGCAGACATGTAATCAAGTTGCCACTTGAATCACAACCCTCCAACACTACTTGACCTGAAAAATTTTGGGCAATTTTCCCCTATTGAAATTATGAAATAACGCAGACACTCGGGTCAATGACCTTTAACTTCAGTCCCTAAAGTAGCTCCTGTTGACTTGACTTAGCTGGGAAAAGAGTGACTTGATTTACATCTCTGGTCCGCAGTATTAGTTATATATCTCCAGTTATTAGGCATCTCTGTCTTACATACAATTTAGTAGGTCCACAAAATAGTTCTGTATTAAAATGGAAAATACAGGTTTGATAACTAGGAAGTAATGTTCTGTGTGTTATTGCACATTTGAAAAATGCTGTTTTTAGTTATTAGAACTCTCTTCCTGTCAGTAGTTTCCTAACTGGCTAAAATAATAAGTGGGGGTTTCCAATTCAGATAGAAGTCACCAAATTCTTTGAAAGAGAAACTCAAAAATGAAAAATATAAAAAACATTTGCAGTGAGGATTTATCCCCTTTACAATGTTTTTAAAATCCGGATGACCAATGGCCAGAGTAATTCCATAGACTTGTACTAGAAAAAGGAGACATACAGTAACGAAAGTGTCAAAAAGAGTACAGAAAATGTGTGTTGCAAGACTGGGTGTACAGTATTAAATTGGATTGTAGCCAGGCTTTTGCTCTCAATGAAGTCCAAATTATGAGAGACAACTCAACAAGTTACAGTCTTGGACAGAACTGTTGAACATTTCCAGGTTTTATGGTCGGTAGGATATTTTTGTTTTGCCTGATTATCACCCCCTCCTCCCTCCCCCCACCCATACTGTAATGTTGGGATCAGAAATAATGGATGATGAAGCATGACTGCAGACTATCACTTTTGAACATTTCACAGGGGAGCAGGGTGGTGTTCCTAAGAGCTTTGTCAAAAATTGTAGTTGTAGGGATGGCACAGAATCTTGTAAATAGCCTTTATAAATGACTCCAATATGTTTAGAGTCAGTTTTTTGGCCAGGATGGTAGACATAGGGGGTGCAGTGGCAAAACTAATCCAAGATTTATGCAAATTTAGTGTAGCAAGGGGTAAGTATAGTCACTGGTGAATACATGGAAGGTGGGGGAAATATGTTTGGTGGAGTCAGTTGTGGGGATCTCAGGAGTGAAAAACCTGAATGAAATCACATGACTTGTACAATGGTATCATAACTGCCTACTGTAGGCTTTTACGCAACATCAGCTTTACAGTACTGTATTACATACTAGCCTACAGGCCTTGAATTTTGAGGCATGCGAGTGCTGTTGCACACCATCACTCACCTCAAGTCACTGTGAGAGGTGCGATTTTTTGCACACCTAGATAAAGAATGGGAACTCAGGTAAATCTGTTAAAGTTTAATCAAACAGTACCCCTACCACACTCCTTAATTTCCTGTGGAGTGTGATTTGTAGCACACCTGGAAAATCTAAAACTCAAGGCCTTAGCCTATCAATGAGTCATGCACTTGTAGCCTAGGCCTACACTCCATTCCTTTCAATGGCTGAGGTGCAAAATTTCCCCCGTTTAGAGAATGGTAGCTTTCACCTGAAGGAAACACCAGTGATCAGTGAAAAGAAAAGACTATTCTTAGAACCGCTTTTATGAAAACACTTACAGGGAATAATCAGTCATGCCCAATTAATTTTTAGACATAAACTATGTCATTACAAATTATCCCTTACTCCCTTAAATCAAAACTTGTGGAAGAACACAAATATGGTTTATGTGTGTACTTTTGACAGCACTGAAAATACTCCTGTAGTCACAACCAAGGAAACTGGAGCCACTATCCGACTTATGCCCACGAGTCATGACACTAACAAAGAGTTGGGTTAACCCGCCTAAGCTTACTTGGAAACCCTCAGATACGGATATATATACCATAATTTGATATGCTTTTTTCTTTAATTTGATATGCTTTATTTTTTGCCTAGAAACTGCTTCAATTTTGTTTTATTTCACAAGATAATTATGGAGACAAAAAAGTTTGTACATTATAGCATGCAAAATAATTTGCCAAAATTAGTGTAATATTTATTTTGGATCTGTTCAGTATCTTCCTGCTTTATCCTAATACTACCATTTAGGCCTACTGTTAAGAACTGTGATATATTATGTTTGCTGTACTATATGTAGCAGTGTTATGCTGTCATATCACTGGTTACTTCAAGCCCTAGAAAATAAGGTCATCGCCAGAAACATCATTTACAGCTAGGTAAATACTGTGTGGGGTGTGTATCTCCTCAAATTTTGCTTGCTGTGTATACATAGTAACATCATGCTATAAATTTTATGGATATTCTATAGTTCGTTTGTTGATATTTTTCCATCATGGGAAGTGAATGTTTAATAGGCAAATATAGATCACAGCCATCCAGGAGAGGATAAAATCTCAATCCATCAAGCAATTGACCAGTTTTGAAACGCTTGACAACAAACATCGGAACACATACTTGAGTCATTCCCCTATATGTCCTTACTCCTGTCAAAGTTGAGTGAGAGCAAAACACTTTTATTCCAAAACCCTTTAACTTTGCTGCTTGTCTTTGTTGAAGGCAATTGTAAATAGATGGGTTGACACAGTAAGGTAAGAATAATGTCTGTGTATATGTACACAGCCTCTTAGGAAACCCCCAGCAGGTATGTTCAGTGTTTGTCGTTGAAAAGGGAACTTCTGTTAAATTCCTACCCTGTATGTTGTAAAGTCTATAAACTAGAGCGTGTCATGGATATACCATCTCCTGATAGTGAGTGACAAGTAGCTTCTGTACTGGTAAAAAGGGAGACATATTTGTTACAGTTGTCCTGCTTGCACTGGTCATGAAGTGATTATCTTTTACACATTTGAAATTGGTTGTCCAGTAGATAAGTTCTGAAAGGTGTGTAGAATTTAGAGGTGAGATGCAAATCAGGGTGGCCAGATTTTCTGTTTTGTAATCACCAAATTTGGCGTTCAGTATGGTTGAAAAATGCCAAATGCACATTTGTTGAAAAATTATAGAAAAATCATGCCTATGAGCTGTCTGAACAAGACTTTGTGCCTATGAAGATAATGTGCATGTCGTCTCATGTGACAGAGCTAATGGTAAAGTACTATCCAAAGGGGAAAACATCTTTAGCATGCTCAGCTGACTTAATAGCATACCATTTGTCTTAGCTGAATGCATGGCCCTTCTCGATCTGCTACAGAATGTTTCTTAATGACAGTGGAGCAAATGCCATTAAATTTCACACCCTTGCTTCATATGCCGAGTTTGGGTTAGTGTGTCTCCTCTCCTTTGCCTAGATCAGCTAACCATAGCAAATTAGCCAACTACTTGTAGTCTTCTATGGGACCATTTTGATTGGACGGGAGGGGGGCAGCAAGTTTTTTTTGACACAAATCTCTGAGCCTTTTCAGAAAAACTTTGCCCAATTTCTGCAGATTCTGCCCCAAATTTGGGGTAGAATTTTTCTTTGGGGGTACAGTCCCCTGCCCCCATCTCATACACCTATGTAATCGTACATTTTTGTTTCAAAACAATAGGTAAGAGCATGGATTAAGATAAAGCCTCCAAGTCAAACTTGAACCACACATTGTCCCAAACTTTACCAGTTCTAGTGTCACTGTACTGTAGCTATGGTAGGAGTCTTGCCCTGTCAATACTTTTAGCCATGCCCAAGAATACCTTTTAGACATGCCATCAAGCCTGCCCTCAATATACTCAACATTGACCATCTTCATTCACATATTTAGACATCGGGCACATTTGTCATACTACATGCAAATCAGTATACCATAGTGATGAGTGTACTGTGCTTTGCAGTTCTGTTCTGTCTGGACATGCAGTTAAGCACGTTTTGCAATTACCCCACGTTCAGATGCTATTTCAATCATCTAACCATAACCTTGACCTTGACTGAATTTATCCAATTATAAATGTTCTGTTTAGGTTAAGAGAATTTCCTTCAATAATTGGATTTATAGCCGAGAAGGAACACATTTGCCTTTTGTTACACTATATGTAGTAATAATAAGCACAGGAAAGGTACAGCCAGGTAACAGCTATCTCCAACCTGATGAATTCTAATGGAGACTGGCAGCAGCTAATCCATTCAGTTGGCCTCTTGCGGTAACAAAGTTTGCAGGATTGGTTCCGTTTTTAAAATTTGATTTTGATCCCCAAACACTTTAATACTCATTGTGACAGTAGTTGCATGAGTCAGTCTGTAGGTATTAAGAAATAATGCCTTGAGAGTATTATTAATGGCATCAAATGTATGTTTGTATTGAGCCAGTGTTGTACGTGTCAGAAGTGGTGTAAAGTTATTCTGAATTTGCAAATACTCTGCAATATTTTTTTTCCAGAATATGGGCTATCTGCTGGGAAAGGGAAGTCCAGTCACATAGTTAAGATGTTCAACTAATGCTGTTACTAGTAAATTATACTAAATTAATTAATATTAAATTATTAATAAACTTGTCTTAATAGTTTAAAAAAAATCCTTGATCTTTTGTATGTATTGTATTCTGGGAGGGGGAGGGGGGACAGTGAAAGCAAGAGCAAATTGAAATTAGCAGTCCTTCTAGCTAAGGCTTCAGCTGGTTGGGATCCTAAAACATTGCCAGTGTTTCTTCTGTAGTAGATGGGCTGTTCAATTGTGTAATTATAGATAAGAAGGGCTTGCAGATTTACAAACTAAGGTAAGTTTGTTGAGTCCATTTTAATTTCCACTCTCTTCTCCATCAATCTTTCTGCACATTTACCTGGATAACATGGATCTACTTTTTCCCTCCCCTCTTGTCTTTTGCTTATGAATGTAACACTCACCCACTCAAAATACAGACTCAATAGGGTGCCCTCTGAATGAGAGCCCCTTCATCCACTGTACTATCAACTTCTGTATGTAGGCCTACTCATCGTGGGTAAATGAGGGTTGCATAATGTAAATAAAAGTATCAGGGCTTAAAGGTTCTCAGAGGGGTGAGTTCTGGAAACTTTAAACTATCAAGAATATGTCAGCAGATACATTGCTCACGGAAATGGTGTATGGGTTTCCTGATACGTTTTTGTAAAATATTTCATGCATGGGTTTTAGCAATCTGCTTCACCCCTTATCACCTCTGATTTACACATGTAATTCTTACTTACCTGCAGTAAGTCCCTGGCAAGATTTTAATAACACAGTGGTCCTGGGCAGGCCTCCCGACAGAGGACGCCCAGTAGTCATAGATTTAAGGAATAAATCGCATATGGCGAACTATTATTGGTGAATAAACCGTCGAGACTCCAAATTTGACAAAATAA
>WURT03076748.1:0-13211 GCA_009936505.3 Holothuria glaberrima | reverse complement strand
TTTCCTATGGCTATATATATATATATATATATATATATATATATATATATATTCTGATTCATAGGCTCAATGGCTAAGTGATCGGAGCATTCGCCTTGTGTGCGAGAGGTCGTGGGTTCGAGTCCTGCTTGAGGCTAAGTTTCCCATTCAGTATGAGGAAAGTGCCTATGTTTGAGGAAAATGACCTAAGATCTTTGAGCGACTATTTAATACAGCGTTGCCTGACTCATTCATATAAAGTCGCTACGTCTATCTACGGACACAATATTACATGGGACGCGTTCCTATGACGTAAAAATGGAAAACTTAACCCAACAGTATTTTAGCTCAGTTGACCGCGTTCTGATTCATAGGCATCAATGGCTCAGTGGACAGAGCATTCGCCTTGTGTGCGAGAGGTCGCGGATTCGAGTCCTCCTTGAGGCTATGTTTTCCATTCATTTCTAACATCCTCTTTCAGTATATGGCAAGTGAGTATGTTTGAGGAAAATGGCCTAAGGTCTCTGAACGACTATTTAATACAGCGTTGACTGACTCATTCATTTAAAGTCGCTACGTCTATCTACCTACACTATGTTTATATATATATATATATATAGCAGAAAGATTCAGTTCCACTTATACTCTAAAATTAAAATTCAAAATGAGAACGAATTACCTATATTACCTAGTACTTTCGAGTCCTCTGCTAGAAGTACCCATCACAATCGCTGGCATTACAGGAACCGGAATACTGGGTAAACTGAACATAAATAAAAAGGCGTACAAGAAAACAGTGACATTCTGCCGAATTCTGTTTATTCGTAAATTTAGCTCAGTTCTTGGTATGTGAATCAAACTTTGTCAAACGCTGTGCCAATAGTGAACCAACTAGACAAACGGGATAGAATATAATGTGCTTCGGACATTTATTATGCTGAAAGTGAGCTATTTAGACATAAATTTTACAGAAGACACAACTGTAAGGTTGTTAATAAATTTAAAGGCTAAGAATGTAGCGTCATATAGCTCGAGTAGGCTAACTGAATGAAGAAATTCCAGAAAAAATTGGAATTAACAAGTCATCAGCGTAGGATGGAAAATAATCTAGGTAGTGTTAGAAACTAGAACACAACACGTAACGGTTAACTTATGAGCTTCAACTTAAATTAGAGAGATACAACGACACATATATGTAAAAACAAGGAACACAATTATTGGGAACTTTAAAGCTTTTACCCTGAATTCGTTTTTTTTTCACAAAGTATTTTTTAACAGTCCCAAAACCCATGCAGTCTAGACGGTTATGAACTCCACCTTGTTCCCGCACACAATCTCTTTTTGCGGAATATTTAAAAAATAAAAAAAAAAATTATAAAGCATTCAATTCATTAAACTACATCTTACTAAGCAACATTTTTGTTATCTCTGGCGTCATCCTATTTAGCTCTTCAGTTTGGTAATACCAAATTTAAATGACCAAAATTTATAACAAAGTTCTGTATAAAACATCCCCTCAGACATCTGAGAATGGGTTCCTAAAAGTTGCTAATGATATTGCAGTTGGTACTACGGCCTTTTAACCTAACGTGTGACACAAATGGTGTATGAATAAAAGAATCAAGGACAATGTATATAAATTTTGGAAGACAGGGCAATGTTAAATAGAGAGTATGTAAGTAGCTTCTGTTGTTGTTGTTAACAACTGTGGGTTTACATTAGTTGCATAATTGATGACATTTCTGTATTTCAAAAAACACTTTATTGCTTGTGAGACACAAAATGTAGGCTTTCTGTCAGTTCAAAGTACTGTTAAAATTGTACATTTTTCTTTTTGTCACCTGTATGGTACAAGTAACGGCTATTCAAACGCAATGGGTTAAATCGGATCAATTACACCCATAGGGGAAGGAAGCTGTTCGAGACGGGGGCCGGTGTGAACTTGTTTCGGATCGCCGCCCTGGGAGGGGTCTAAAGGGAGGGGTTCCCCTCCCCACTTGTAAATTATTGGATATTTGAGGGTCCTTAGATGCAATTTGGTGCACCATTTCGGACATATTTTAAGGTAATTTACCGTACTGAACAAATTTGAAATTTCTTAGCCCTTTGGAAAATGTTTTGATATTTAAGTGTCCTTAGATGCAATCTGGTGCATCATTTTGGACAAATTGTAAAGTAAATTACTGCAAATTGTTTATATTTCGTAGCTCTTTTTAAAAAAAAACTTTCGATATTTGTGGGTCCTTGGATGCGATTTGGTGCATCATTTTGGACAAATTTTATGGTAAATTTTTGCACTCTTTTGACATTCTTTAGCCCTTTATCACGTTATACTTTTCTAAGCCAGAACGCTTGGCAACTCTCTGGCCCTTTATTTGAGAAGTTGATGAAAATAATTACTTAGCACAATTGGTAAACAGATTCTTCGTAGTGTTGCAAGATTTGCAGATGGTTAAGATCGAGGAACCTTTTCAAGTAGCTTTTCACCTTGTGCTTAAATGTAAGCAGAACTTGTATTTACTGTTGTATGCTCCCGCTGAAAAAAAATACTCATTCTGGTAAGTAATGTTGATACAGTTGGAAGAAGAACTAAAATTAATTAACACTTCATTTAAAAATCCTTTCTGATGGTTACAAGGTTATATTGTCATCGATGTATTAGTAGACTGCTAATTTAAAAGTCTCTTTCTAAAAAAAAAGTGACTCAAAAGATTTATTTGTAATGGTTTTGATGTAATTAGTACGCTATTTAGAAATAGTGTTTAAATATCTCATAGATTTTGCAAGTGTTTCCCATAGGTAGTCTGATTATGAGACTAAAAGATTCCCTGGAATGTTGAGTTAATCAAAAGTGTCCTTACGTTACGATTAATATCTAACTTACATACATACAGTTATGTGCAAGGGTATAGAGATTAATTAACTCCTTGTTAATTATATGTAAACGTGAACTCCTTGATTACTAATAGCTGGTTTCTTAAAATTTCATTGTTTTTCCAAGCTTGTCATGAATTTAAGAGAGGGTATTTGAAAGTGTTTTTTTTTTTTAAATTCGTACAACTTAAACAATAAATACAACATTTTAACTTAACTTGCTTTGATATTGAAATAATTTTGCAAAAATTTCAAAGTATCAGCTCACCAAATGAAACTGCAAAACGAATGCTGAGTAGCCAGAGAGCAATTAATTGCAGTTACTGAAAACTTGCTTGTATCAGTAGCTTTCAACGTTCATGTATAAAACATAACTAATAACAGTCCTTGCCTTCACTTTAAAAGCTGATAAGTCACTAGAGACGGAACCTGAGTACACATTCATTATTTGTCTTCTTATTTCATAGCGTAAATCATCTACCTTAAGAAGAGAAGTTTCAGAAAGCCATTGCACCTGCGAACACTTTAGGGGTTACCCAAATTGTTGTATGTATGCTGCAAATCAATAAGAATTTAACATGGTGATTGAACATCTGGCTTAGTAAACTAAAACAAATATGGTTCATATCTAACAGTTTCGGACATTAGTAGGTCTGAATATATCTTGTAGTTAGGTCAAGGAACCTGCAAGATGGCAGGAACGTCTTCACAAAATCTTTATAGCCAAACTTGCACAATAAACTTTTTACGAAAGTGATAGCCAGCCTCTGACAGGGAATATACTGACCACCAATTTCAATTGCATACCTTTTTTATACGCATCAATGTACAGCTAGAGTATTATGGTTGTAAACCGTGTTGGTGGTATTGTTGGACATTTTGACATGTGTTTCTTTTTTTTTAAAGAAAGGTTTTTCAAGACGTTTTCATACTTAAAAATTTCCCTTTTTTCTTGACAGATTCCTGGAGATTCATCTCTTAGCCAAACTGAAGCGAAATCTGTAAATATAAAGGAACGGCTACGGAATTGGTTTATGGTATGTATGGATGTTTTTGCCAATTGAACGGTTGATAAATAGGCACCTGGCAAAATTAAGCTGCTTTATTGTATATACTTAAGCGTTGGTTATGAAAATTACAGGCTTACTTGCACACATAGGGACGATCATCATAATCATGTTTGCTTGTTTACTTCTCTTTGTCGTTTACCGAGTTAGAATGATTCCATAAACATTTCTGTATTTAACTGTGGGATAATGGATCTCATCCCGATCCCATGTATTTCCAAAAACTAGTTTAGTTAGAGTGTGAGTAAAAGCACATCCCGTCAGAGTTACACTTTCTTCATTATTTGCATTATTTGTGCATTGAACGATGACATACTCAATGGTTTTTCAGGGTCGCATACAATTGCAATCTCAAAATTATTTAACATCCTAAGTGTCAACGGATATTCCATTCTTCAATAACTACTTAAAATTATACGTAGGTAAATTGAAGTTTAAGGCAAAATATTTTCCTTCCCTTAAACTGAGAGAACACTTACCCCTTTAGATCTATTTTAATTGACATGTAGATAAATCATATCATTTAATCAGAATACTTAGGAAACTGTATCTAGAATTCTGGTCCATATACCATCACCCTTATTGTTACAGTGATTTCTTCCACAGCTCTTAAAAAAGAGTCTAGCTAGAGAATGGCGAGACGTAGGAAGATATCTCCACTTACCAGAGGATAAACTGAAGTTACTTCAAGAAGAGTACAAAGATGATGTAGAAGAACGCATTTACCAAATGTTACTAAGCTGGGAAAAGAGCAAAGGTTCTAAACCTATACCTGAAAAATTGTTAGAAGCACTTAAAAAGTGCGAGAGGGGGGATTTAGCAGATACGTTAGCCACAATGTGATAGAAATGTTTAGATATAAGCACTTTATAGACCCCAAAAAGTTTGCGTTGACGTTTTTGAAAAGGCCAAACATCGATTCAATGACACTCGTCTGCGTGAACTTATGAGCAATGACAAGCGAGGTTTTTGTTTCCCATCTCCACATGTCTGATTTCAGTATTATCAGTCATATACAAGAGATGTTGAGGTTCAGACAGTAGCCTTTTTACGGAAAGGTAGATTATTGATTTATGTGAAATTGTCCATGCATTTTGAACAACAACTTTTGACCGAATGAAAGTATCAATAAGATTTCCAAAAAGTGTAAGACTGCTGTGATTTTTCTTGTGCTCAAGAAAATAGAATGAAAATGACCTGGTAGGCATCTTCTATTGTCTACTACCATGTAGCCTAAAGTGTGACATGGGAAACATTTCGGTCTACCAAATGATCTCATGTAAAATATTGGAAATATATTTGATACTGACTTTGTCTTCCATAATCGTTGTGCAATCACAAGTAAAACTGATAAAATGGAGGACTAGTCAGGTAACACAATTACACTTTTTAAGCTAGTTTTCATAACGAAAGAGACGTCCAACAACAGTTTGTCAATTTTAATAACAATGAATAATCCAACCGAGTCATCTGTGTATTATATAAAATTTGAAATATTGCGGGAAAGTGAAACCAAAAGACCATCTTAGCTGCTTTCACCAAGCCTTATCCGTCTCAAGGACCTAGTTTTCTTTTTAATATCATTTTGATCCTTCTACTTTGATCTCTTACTTGAAACTAACTAGCTACTTATATTGTTATTGACACTGACATGACAATGCTGGCAAGTGCTCTCGTGTTCATTCTGATCTGTTAGGATATAAACTGTAGCAAAGAGGAAAAACTTATGAAGCTTCGACATGACTATTGCAAACTACCATTTCATTGTTCTTCTCTTACTTATGGACTTTTATTTGAAGAAGGGCAGATCTGCAATGTTGATCATTTGTGGTATACATGCTGTGATATGTTTGCAATAACATGCGTGCGATATAATGCATTTTTTCACTATACCCGACAACTATAATGCTATTGCAAAGTCAACTTATCAACGCTTTTTCATACTTTGTTTTCCCATCAGTTTAAATTCAGAGAAATTATTACACATTTTATGTTATGTTTATGTTAACGGTAAACCTAAAAGGTACGCCACAACTTGGTCATGCTACGGCATTTCGTTTACAAACAAATGTACCATTACACGCAAATAAAAAAAATTGAAACAATGTTTAGATGTATGCTTTGTCATTTTTTAATTAAAATAGTTTTCTAAAATGCATGACTTCTAAAATACTTGTAAAGTATCACATTTCTGAATCAGAAAAGCCAACTGTGTCGTAATTGTTTGATATAGGAAATACTATTTGGCAATAAAGTTTGTCTCTCAAATTTATCCTTCTTAAGGTATCATGTATTACGATGTTTCCACGATTTGACCTCTGGTGACCTCACACGTTCTTGACCTACACCAACAAATATATGCTTCTATTGTATAACATGGGTCGTTTATCTCCCGCATGTTACATTCCTAACGGTAACATACCCAATTTTCACAGGTTGACCAATTTTAACCTCGAATGACCTTTGACAAGCCATCAAACACACTTGAAGTGTTGAATGCAATATGCGGACATCCACTTACAAAATAAGAGTTCCTCTAGGATTGCACTTTGAAGTCCATCGTGATAACTAGGTTCTTATCTTCTAACCTCTAATGACACCAATTAAACTTTCACCCCAACCAAAAACTAAAAGGTCCTTTTAACTAGTATGTAGCATTTATGTATGAGATACCTTAGTTAACGATGTCTTCGTAGTTTTACAGCCGGTGACCCCAGATGACCTATGAACTCTATCAAAAACAAGGAGGTATTTTTTTTTCTAAATAACAAAGCAACATTCCAAATATGGAAATCATTCATGATTCCTAACTTAAGATAGGGTGTTTAAGATGTTCCTATTTTACAACCTTCGGTGACCTAAAGGATCTTTGACCCCCACTGAAACTGTTATAAGAGTCTCTCTCTTTATAGTGAAAATGTATTGCACGTATGATAACTAAAAAAGACAAAAACTTAAAAAGCTGAAAAATTCGTGCTTTAATGTATTCGAATCCTGTCCGTGCGAATGGAAAACCGAACAGTTTCCCCTTTACCATCAACATACAAGTTAGTTATAACGTGTTTTGATTCAACCATATTCACAGCATCCTCCACACAAGTGCATCATGAGGTAATTATATTTGATTTCTAATGAATTTACCAGAGTTATTCTTGTGACAAAATACGTTGTTCTCTGCAATGTTATCACTCTTCCCTTTTAGTTGGTCATAAAAAGACGCAAATTGGAGGAAGGGTGTGGTGTCTATTCTAGAGATTTACGAGCAGTTTGCAAGATTGTCTTAAATTCACGCACGGTGACCTCCAATGACCCTGACCCTCCACCAAAACCAATGGGAAAGTTCTCTTAATGTGACCAATCCACATGCTAAGTAGTGAAAAGTATTCATTATTCCCATCTTGAAATATTGTGCCACAACTATTAAGGTTTCTCACCTATTGTGCCCGCCAGTGAATTCTTACCTCCATCAAAAGAATAAGAACTTTCATAGCAACATAAAAAATCTAATATACTCAGGATTAAAAGTATCCATTGCTGTTAACTTTAGGTAACGTGTTTTCAAACAGTTTACATTGTCTTTTCTAATTTCACCTCTAGTGATCTCAGGTAAGGTCCTTTGACCTCCATCAAAACCAACACGGATCTTTCTCGTTATATGAAAAATTCCTTAAACAAATATTTAAAGTGTTTATCATTCCTCTGTGGAAATATTATGTTCAAAGTATTTTCGGTTTTTGACCTAAGGTGACCGCAAATTACCTTTGAGATTCCCTAACTAGGATATTTAAATGTTATTTCTCTCAATATGACAAATGTATATGGCAAGTATTAAAGTATCCATCACTTCTCTCTTGACATGACGTACTTGTAAGCGATATCCAGAGTTTTTCCAGTTTCAATTCCCTGACCTTAAATAATCATTGCCCTCTACCAAAAATGATATGGTAATACCAGTGACCATTGCGTATCTACCTTTGAAATATCGTGTTTACAACGTTTCAAGTTTTGGCCTCTGGTGACCTCAAATTACCTCTGACAGCCAACAAAAGTGATACGGGTCCTACTCCTAATATGATAAATCTATATTCGAAGCATGAAAAGAATCCGTCATTGTGTCGTTGAGATATCGTATTTAGATGCTAAGCGTCACAACAGACATTCAAACACACCATTGCCCGCTCGATTGCATAGATTCTTTTTGCCTTCGGTAAGGAATAAAAAAGTCCATGCTTCACGTTTCGTCAATTTTATTAAATTTGGGCTTTACAGGGAGCAGTTGGCGGCTACCACAGAACGCACAAACTGTATTGAAATTGACTTCAAAAAGACTTGGTTATTAAAATTGTCGTTTTAGTTGTTTACACTTCTCCATATGGTTTGGGGTAGGCTGGCCTCCCTAGTCCCAAAGTTTTTTTTTTTTCAATTGTACGGCAACAACTGGCGAAATTCTTTTCATAAATGCTTGCAAATTAGTAAAACTTTCAGAACAAACATCTATACTTTGGAGAATCTGTTGCCGCGCGGCTTTGAACGAACGACACCATGGAAAACTCAGTGGAAGCAGTGTAGCTACAACTTACTTTTGGCTTCAGCTATGGAGCAGGTACTCTCCTCATGAATTTGCCGATAGTGGCAAACGATATGCCAAAACCGTTATTGGAAGGTCTTGCACCGTTATGCGTTCAGAATACCTCTGGGGGATACGACACTGGTCATACAAACTGGTATACAATTAGACTCACGAAAACATGCGAAACCAGTACGTCTTAGGTCACTGGTTTACAACAAGACTCACAAAAGCGTGAACAAAACATATCAACAAACTAGTTTATAAAATTGTACCTAAAAAGCGATGAAATTGAAGGTTCCGAAAAATATTTGCATAATTACCTTATATTTGCACATTTGTCGAACTGATTCAGAAGATATAAAGTTCGAGTTGTGAATAAACTGAAATATCGCAACATATGTCCTTAAGTTACCCTAGTTTTAATAAAGGCCCTCCGCCTAACAATGCGATTCATTTACATTTTTAATTCATCAGAATTTATGTTAGTCTGCTGTTGCCAATTAACTAATATTTTTCTTGCAGTTTTGAGTCTACAAGAAGTGCATGACCTAGCATGATAATATACATTGCTTATTCAGGAGCACCGAAATATTATGTTTTAATAATAGTAATATAAAAGGCATATGGCGTAGTAAGGGGCAAGGGATTGAAAAATAGAAATAATGATTCCATGTTTCCCGAAAGTTATATGTCGTGACCTACGAAGCTCGTCAAGGATTTCTCCAAATAGTGGCTTCAAACTGTCATAACGAACAATATTCTTCGTTTGTCACTTTCAGAATACCTCATTGCTTGTAGAATAGGGTTTAACCAGACAGGGTGCACCACCACATGCAAGTAGGCAATAACACAGGTATTTAATATTTGGTCAGTTTAGTAATTCACATTATGTTCTATTCATGTTGTACTTATTCGCTAAAAAGTTGCTTTCCTACTCAATTGAGGGTTGATTTACTGCAAAAATAGGTGACGGACCCCGGTATCCTAACAAGATATCATATCACAACGCAAAGACTCTTCTCCACTACGGTTTCAAACAATTACAAAGCTAATCAGAAAATGATCATCAACTTCGTGGTCTGCAGCTCTTCACCCATTCAAGATCTAGAGAGTTGACTGCATGTCTATGGATGGGGCGTGTGCCATTCAATTGCAAATCACTCCCCGCAGATGCATTAAATGTTCTGACTTTGGTGAAATTTCCATATTTAAAAGGAACAATTTCTTATGTCCTTGAAAACTTTAAATTTAGAAAAAATGTCAGATATTGTAGAGTAGTTACTACTAACCAAGAGAAATTAATGGTTTATATTCCATCAATTTCACATTTTTTTACACCTCAACCAGGATAGCCAGTATTTGTGACTCCGTACCCGAGTGCACAAGGTTCAAAGAAATTTTAGAGATTTATAGATTATACTAGGGTTTTGCGTATGAACAGCCATATTTTTAAATTATTTTGCGATCATTTAAAGAAATGGTTTTGTCTATTGTACAAGTGAAAAGATTAGACAAAACTTGCATAACACTTAAGGCCTTATCCCTACTACGCTCTTAGATGATTTTCGTCGTTTTATCTTTTGCCCTGATAGTAAATGGTGCAGAGTGTCTTATCCAGACTAAAAGGGTAGCTTCTAAAATTTGACATAACCTTTATCGGAGAGAACTTCACACTTTGCTAAACAAAGTTTCTTTAGCGAAGTCTAAAGGAAACAGCAATGTGGGTGTTTGTTTTTTTTTTTTTTTTTCATTTTGGGTACAAGGCTGTGACATGACACTTTGGGTCTTAAATTCATGATCTATTTTTTTCTGTGATACATTATTTTAACTTGTCTTATACTAATTTCTTTGAAACTGATGAACAGTAAGTTCCATTCATAGAGGCAGGAACTATTTACATTATGAAAATGGCCTTTTTGGAACAAATACTTGTTTCACGTGAAAATGGGACACCAAAGTACTTTTACCACATTAATACTATAAATCGGTCTGTTCTAAAGCATTTATGTGTTTAATTTAGATAATGTAAGGCCGATGTTAAGTCCAAAAGTAGCGTTGGGGCCTTACACAAAGTTTTCAGAGTCCGAGCCGAAACATAACAACGGGAGAATCCAGAATAACGAAAAGAAACGTTCCTTGAAGTTTCACAATATTTCATTGCCCTCTTTGTTGACAAACTCGATGAAATATGAGAGAATAAACAGGCCAGGAATGAATTACAATCGGGAGTCCTAAATACGGGTCTGGGTGAGTTGATGTCTAATATCAAACTGATTTCAAATTATACCTTGGCCTCTGGCCAACAAAATCACAGGGTGCGCACAATTTGATTGGTCTAAATAATAATGTCATATGCATATATCATAATAATGCTCTGTGAATGGCTAGATCAGACATGAGTTCACTCAGTACTGGGCACAACTAGCGTGTGCGTATTTCTGTGCGTTCTATCTCAATAACAATAACAACTCTACTATGACGTCAATCTAAAGCTGGCATGAAGCCAAGATTAACAAGTGTTAAGTCAGACGATCCTGACCTTGACCATGACCTTGAACAGAGAGTGCAAATAACAAACAGCACAATGTAATTTGTAAGTATGAGAATAGATCACAGAGAATAAAACTATTGAAGTCTGAAATATTATTAATGACTAAATTACGTCTCACAATAATTTGAGTACTTTAAAGCTAAAATTTCATTCTAATTCATTTTATCTCAGTTCTGTGATGCAAAAACCGGTTTCTCGTGTTAACAGGATAGGGGGACACCAAAAAGTACATTTTCTGATATTTCAAATTTTAAATCATTCAGCAAAATTTTACAAAGTTTATGTCAAATGCCATGTTGAAAAGTGTTATTCCATAAAATATTTCAAAGGTGGAACCTTGGAAAATAATTTTGTTTCAACTGTCAAATTTCACAATGTAAATTTTTCAGGGGGACCCCAGACCAGTCTTCAAAATTGAAAATGGCCCTGTTTTATTATTTCCTGTGTTGAATGCATGAATCAGAGCCCAGGCCTCAACAATCTACAAACTACTCAAGACAATTATAACACTTAACACGTACAACATCATTGGAAAAAGGATAATAGTGTTTCATCTAAAGTGGGACACCAAAGTTTACACGTGAAACCTCTTTAGCTGAACTTCGCCAGTTGACAAAATGCAATACTTTTCTCAAAGTATTGGTAAAAAATATGCTAACAAAACCTAAAAAAAGGCAAAATCCAACCCTTTTAGAAGGTAACTGTAAATGTAACAATTTTTGGCTTAAAAATGGGTACTTGTAGCTATTTTTTATCAAACCTAAAAAGGTTATCTTCCATGACACAAATTTTATGATAATTATATAATAAACCTAAAATATAGTGATAAAACTAAAATACAGGTAAGACCATGTGAACATGACTGTAGCCTTTGAAAGTGTATTTTTTCCAATGGTACCTAAAAAACCAACCCATGTTCGTATCGTCAACTTCACATCCTATGGATCTACACCTTGAGTACTGAGTCTTCCACCTAGTTTGTGTCGATAAGGTGTTCATGAAGAACTGTGATGAGGGATGATGATGCCCCTTTTAAACCTCATATGATAACAATTTCCTCCCCTAGCCTTTTTCTAAGAACGTTCATTATACACATATTTTCAGGGTTACATTCGAAAAACGTTGTGTTTAATTTACTTAAGAAAAGTTCATTAGATGCAATGCATCACTTATGATTCACAGGAAAGACAGCAGCTCATGCCATCTGCATGTTCACATTGATTCATTTATGTATCATGCACTTATAGTTAATTTGAAGGGAATGACATTCACTTTGGGAAAATACGATGGTTTTGAAGTCCTCATTGTTGCAAAAAACATAAGTCGGTATCTTAAAATTTCAGAAGGTCCCGAACACTGCGATACCTCTTTTCATGTATACACTTATTATATTTTACACGGCAAATGCTTAGATGTATTACCTTTATTGAAAATCTCTTGTATTCAGATGGAATGTTCGAATTGCTTGAATTGTCTAAAGGCTAAATATTTAGTTCTCTAATACATTGCAATTCTAAATACATTTCAAAATCTACCTAGAGACAACCACTGAGACTTACTAAAAATCTTACTTAACAGCACCAGCTGCCCAGTAAGACAAACTTACCGTTACTTGTATCCTCTTACAACAGTAAAAATACTAGCCCCACTGATATATTTCCTTCTAGATTTGTTGAATCATTGTGTAACTTTTCGAGTTAAAAGTTATTTAAGCTTTTTTACGTTTTATGAACTGATCTGATGATGGCTTTCGTATCCACAAATTTACATTACATTTGAGGCTTAACAATACCAGATAACAAACGTATAATAGGTGTGTACTTTTACACCGTGATGCTTTCCAACGTTGTTTATGTTGGACACCTTTGCCTGGACATCAAACATGGAAGAAAATGCATGTTTGGTTTTAAGGAAATATCTGGTAGATTATTTAGCCCTGACTTTTATTTGTTTTTATTTCAGAGTTTGTAAGATAAAAAGGACACTTTAAAGTCAGAAGATTTAGAAGATGATTACAATTATTAACATTTTTGTTAGGGGGTTTGGACAACAGTGATTTGGTACTCTTACCATTTGAAGTACCAAGAGAGTGCACCGAAAAAACGGAGGAACCGGCAACGAAATATCACTTGGTATAACCCCCCTTTTAGTAAAAGTGTGGCTACTAACA
>WURT03076727.1:0-13211 GCA_009936505.3 Holothuria glaberrima | reverse complement strand
AGGTCACATATGAACACAAAATTGTAACTTTCCAGCACATTAAGATAGCATTCAACCGATGATTGAAAGAAATGGGATATCTTGGCATTATTTGAGTGCTATTCATCAAAACCACAATGCAATTGTTGCATTCTGGTTAAATTGTATAGTGATTAATGTCATGTATCTTTGACTTGTGTTCTTAGTAGTTGTGATTAAAAAACAAACTTCGTAACTTCATAGAGAGGATGTTAATTTGTTTGGTCACATTATGCCTGGAAGTTAGTTATAAAGTCATTACTATTTTGTATTATATTATGACCTTCACAAAACTTCCTGTTGCAATGATAAATGGTTTGTTGTTTAACCTTTGAAAAGTACTGTCTCTCAGTTGAGAGGTAAGGCTATGCCCTGTATTTAATACTGTATACATCATGAACAGTTACATTCATCATGAATATTCATCATTGTATGCCTGTATTACTAAAATTATTCAGACTTCACTGTATGTTTACTCCTCTAGGTTTGTGTTTGTACTTGTGTACCTCAAAGTTTTGCAATACTAATATCCCTCATGGACTTGCATACAGGTTGTGTGCTCTTAAAATTATGAAGTCAACAGTAAAGAACAAATCATATAAACAATTCCAGTTTTGATTAAAGCAAGTCCAATTAAACATATGTTTCATGTGACAAAGTCAACGGGGTATTAGTGTGTGATGACAGGTTGCCCTTGCCTAGGACTTAATCATTGAAGAAGTTGCATACACAGAGTTAACACTCTATATACTGTAAGTGAGGTGAATCTATGTCGCTCCTAATTACCTCACCTATTACTACGATTGGTCAATATACACAGGAGTGATCACTGACAATGAAAAGCTTACCCTCTCTAGATGGCGCTCTATGCATACCTTCACTATTCCACTGTATCTTACCCTTGTTTCATTGCCAGCTAAATAGTTGACATCATGTTTGTTTAGTCTTATGTGCTCTTTTCTCCCGGACTTTTCTTCTAGGTTCCTACAGTACCCTTTCGATATTCCATTCTTTCTTAGAGAAGGAAGTTATAACACTCTATAAGTGAGAAGGTCATACCACTGTTCAGTCAGTGTGAATACTTTTGTAGCTTGGACCCTTGTAATGTGACTATTCCTATGTTTCGACCTACGTAGACTTTAGAGAAATATCTTCAATTTAAATCAAAGCTCAGGAATGTGTGACAATGGTGACAAAAAGAAAAGAAGACAAAGACAGAGATAAGTTTGTTGAGAGGTGTAACTACAATCTTGATGTTAACCACTTTGGTTTCTTAGGTGAAAATGACTTAATATGCAAGAAATCTTAGATTACATTCAATAAGATAGGATACAAATGGATAACAAGAGCACGGGAATTGATTAACATGATGACCTGACAATTCTAAGATATATCATCCTTTTACTCTTTCCTGGGAATTAGGCATGTGCACACATTGACCAGGTGCAAGTTTCCATGTAACCAGGTAAAAGAAATTTAACTGAACACTGGACTTAGGGACCAGAGTACACAAAACAATTCAAACCGCTCAGCCAGTTGTGCTTCCAGTGTTCTGTGCCTTACATGGAAACAGTTACTTAAGAGGTCTACAAAGTATTGTTGACACACTGGTTGCTTCTGTCACCTTAAATGGTCCAAAGGAGACTAAAGCACTTTAGTGGTGAAAGAGGAATCAGAGGTCCAGTGTTAGGTTGAGTTGACATATATACTGTATACATGTAAAGAGATAATGTATGAAATTTGTCTGCTATGAATGTAATGGTAAAGGATAGAATGGGTCATTGTTTGCAGGTAAGGCTGTTCACAAAACCAGTTTTGATTTGAAAACCGTTTAAAACCTGTTTCGGTTTGATTTCAAAATTTTTGCACAACTGAAAAACCGGTTGTTGAAAAACCGGTCTATTGCTGATGGTTTAATTTCTGTCTCAAAATTTTGTGTTCCCATGCACTTCACACTTTTTTCGTCACTTTTTATGCTTACCTTTTTAAAATAAGTGTATGGGAATTTGTTGATCATTACTTTTATAAAACTTTCGAAATTTCCTAAACATGGGTAGACCTCATATACAGTACGTATGCAAGGTCTATATACTTTTTTGAAAACGAGATTTGATTTAAAAACCATTTGCAGGTACTACTAGAACATGTTTGGTATCTAAGAAAGAGGTTTATGAGACACAAGTCTGTACTGGGAAAGTTACCAACAGTGTGAAGGTGGTATTAATGGATGGAAAAAGTTGGAAAGTTTGGAGGCTTTTTGCATGGGCATTTTAGTGTTTCAATGAAGAGAAATTTTGGCAATTTGAAGGAAACTTGACGAAGTGTAAGAATTTCTGGAAAATTTGACTTCCTTCCCTATGGAATCAACATTTTTCCATTCCTGGTGGTGTTTGCCCAACCGCCATAGGGGGTTGTACCTGGAAGTGATTTCACTTTCTATAAGTTCTTGATACTGAAGTTTGTCAGTTTTGAGTTTTGTAGACCTTTTTAGTTCCCACAGATAGATCAAGCTTTTGGAGTTTCTACCGTAGAAGATTACACTATGCATGTTCAGTACACTCACATGAGAAAGAGCTGTTTTACATTTTGCTCAAGTGTTAAGATAGGGATATGAATCTGAGATAGATTGTAGTCCTAGTTCCTAGAATTGATTGGAATGTATTTTCACATGTCCTTTTTTTTTGTTTGAGAGAATAGCCTTCTAGCCATGTATATTAAATTGTGTTCAAAGTTTCCTTACAGTACAGATAGAGCAGGTATATCTTTTATACATCATTGTAATGACCTTAAGGTATGCTGTAGTACATGTGTTTGTTTTGTGCTTGTTAGTAATTTATAATGTTCCAGAGAGCCTTTAGGGACATATTTATGATCATTGTGCATTGTGTTACTTGCATAATAGGCAGATGAAGGTTATAATCTGACAGCATATGTTCCATTGTGGTGGGTTTTGACTATTGTTAAGTGTGATTAAAATAGCTTTTGTAAGGTGATATGAGCACAGTAGGAGAATAAATCAAGAACCCTTTTGGATGTTTGAAGAAATGATTAGTCATAAATATGATTTTGGAATTTGAGAAGAACATCAGCTTACAGATTGCACTGAGTATATTGCACACAGGAGTATGCAGTGCACGTGATGACCCTGTCAGTACAAGTCATCCTATGTGTATCAGTCCTTCAGTCTAGAGTGAGTTTGATTGCTACCCCAGTGGTTTGTCTGTCTAGGTTTGCCAACTATCCTGTGTGCATTAGCTGGGACTTTGGCAGGACCTCAGAGAATTTGATCTGTGTCCAGGCAAATACATTAACAAGTTTAGGTACTAATTTTATTCATTTTATAAGTCCACAGTACAATATTATAACCCTATGGTAATCTAAGGTTCTTGCTTAGTGACCACAATTTTCTCTTAAACTTTGTGCCATCTGGGTGACCCTCTTGTGAGTGAGTAACATGATTTGTTCAGCAGAGTGTCATCATTGTTTGGTGTGTTGGGTAGTTGGATACCATCAAAACTTAAAATTTCATAAAGTGTCAACCAAATTGCCAGAAATGGCCTTGTAACTAGTTACATCTTCATTATTGTTCTTAACCACAGTGGTAAAGAACATTGACCTTTAGGCTCAACATTTTATTTTTCATTTTGCATGAAACTATGTAACTTTGTTTTTTAAATTAAAATTTAAACTTTTATAAGGACAGAAATATTCCATTTATACTGCTGAAGGTTCAATTTTGATACTTCAGAAGCATTTTTTATCTGTTAAGACCTTTTATGAAGTTTTAAAATATTTATCAAGAGCCACTCATGAAAAAGGATACCTGGGTACATTTATCCAAATTGGGTGACTGTATTGTCTGTATGTTTTATTTTAGAGAAAAGTCTTTGTTTCAATTGCCTGCACTGTCACAGTGTCCTAGACTTCGACTCCCATGTTAGCAACCATAAAGTAGGGTGATATTAAAGGAAACATTGAAAAGTGAAAATTATTGCAGCATGTACAGTTTATTTCATTTGTACATTTCATTCAATGAGCAAAGTAATGAACTGAACATAATTAACTGTGATCACAAGAGGAATGATCAGGTACCCCCCCCCCCCCACCCTTAATTTATTGTGTTTGTAAATGGATGCAGAATATGTTAAGTGAAGAATTAAAAAAAAAAAATACGTGAAAAATATGCATTAAGTTCATGCATTAATCCCATCCCTCATCTACCAAAGACAGATACAGTACATAGAAGTGTACATTGTACTTGTCTGCATGTGGATGTAGGTTCACATAAATGATTATTACCCTAAAAATTAATATACATTTTTTTATATTTATGGGTCATTTCAGATAAGAAAATGTTGATACTCTTAGTAGAGTGTTAAATTGTAGAAAAAACTTGAAAAATTATGAATATGACCTGCTAGAATAACTGCTTTCACATTTATATTTTTGAAAAAAGAAAGTGCTTGGTACAGTTTGCCAAAAAGAGGCCTCCACACTTTTTCAAATCAAACATTGCTAAATTTGTGTCCATTTGCTGAAATACAAGTTGAATTTGGTTGTTCTTGGGCCTCTGTTCTAAAAACAAAAGTTTTCAGCAGTTTTATTAGTGAAACCACTCTTCCGGAGGCTCACTAGAAGTTTCCATATTTACTGTACCAGAATCAGATAAGATTATGCGATAGTTTGATTGATATGTTTTGATATCCTGACTTGAACTTAAAATGCAAATTTGTGTGACAAGTTTGTGTTAAAAAGTGCACCAAAACAGATCTGATTTCAGTCATTTGAAGCTGAGCTTGGTATAGTTTTACTGTTTTGTTTTACCAAAAAAACATCAAAGTTATGAAATTTTCAGGTCTTGCATAATACAAGGTGCCAAGCTGATGTGTTAACAAACTTAATGGATATCAATTTAGAATGTAGTTCAATTTGTGCATTAAGTATTTGTCATTTGCAGAGCAGATCATAAAATCGTTTGCTCTGTTGTCATTTCTGTGCTATTTATTTGTCATTATGAGCAAAGTTTTGTCTCAGAACTCTGCATTGGTCCAGGTGTTATTGACTGATTTTTGTTCCTTTCTTATTGAACCTCAGACTTAAGATGGATTTAAAAAGCGAGAGGAGCTTTATCAGTGGTAAGATAACCACAACTTTACCCAGAATTCCAGTTTGATGTGTGTGCATTGATTGTGACAAAAATCTCTTTAATACTTTTAGTTTTTCTTTTTATTTGCAGAATTAGTTTTGTTGCTGAAATGTTGTTTATGACACAAGCACAAAGAATGCTAAACTTTCTGCTTTGCAATGAAGAGTATATCACAAAGAGTTACACAAGACCACTTTGTTTTAATCATCTCATTAGAGAATTCCTTGAAGGATTGAAAACTTTCTTAAAGGAGACAAGACAAGATTGTAGCTACGTACATCAGTTCAAGTTCTGTATTAGGCTCCGAGTGAAGGGTCCAAACAGCATATCAAGCCAATTGCTGTACAGTTGAAAAGAGTGTGGTTCAATTTACCAGCTTACACTTTATCAGTGAATTTTGTGGGCAAAACTTGTACTTCAGTAAATAGATTCTAATTTCAAAGGACCCTTCATAGCCAGTTCAATTATTCATAATTTGCAAAGTTTAGAAGCTACTTCAGGTTTCAGGTGGTGCTGCACTGACTGTTGTCAAACACAAATAGCACTCACATGCAGTGTCATCCGTTGTCTCTCAGTTTACTTGTAACTCTGACTGAGGATGCAAAGTTACTTTGAACATACTATGAGTTGGAACATTAGTGGTTGCAATAATTTAAAGACTGTTTGATGCACAAATTTAGAACCAGATTTTATGTTACAGTCCATTATGTGATACTGCTGTATATGCTTGGTCTTACAGTAGTTTCCTTGTTGACTAACATCTTAAGAAGATTTTTGTGAAATTAACATCTTTGATATTGCTTTAGCTAAATCATCTACAGGAAGTGATAAAATCATGTTGTGGTTTGTCATTAGAACCACAGGAGCTGGAGTTTTGACTGATAGTCAGCAATTTTTAAATTAGTGCAATTCATCTTAAAACACCCAGTAAAAGAAAACCTGCATAGCTTTAAAAATAAATAAAAGGAAAAGAAAAACAGAAGACTCTTCCTGTTACTTCTTTAAGGGGCAAGTCTTAATGCACTGAGTAGATGATATTATGGCATGTGTATCTTACAGCAGGTACAGGAGCCCAATGGGCCATGTGTTGCTACTGTACATATAGTACTAATTAGTGCACTGTTAATTGCCTATGTAGAAAAGTTGTACTATAAGTACATAAAACACTATAGCACATGCTGGTATTACAGAAAAATGCAAAGAAAAGCCCACCTATGCATTCCTGCACGATGCTTCCCAATGTATTTTACTTTTTGAGAAGCTTAGATTTATTCCACTGTGCACTGTTTCATAAAGAGTTCTGCTCAATCTTAAAGTTATGATGTCATGCTTCCAATAAGACCTGCATTCACTTGGCTCTTGAAGAATAAAATCCCCCAGTTTAGAAGATCCTTTGTAACTATATCAATATGTGTTACTGTCCTCAAGATATATGACTCGAAAGTTTGATGGTTTCTACAGAAACTTATTGCCTATGTAAAAATAATGATGTGGAGTGAGGCGCAGTGTTAGCTTTTCTTTTGTTGACCCTTACAAATTATCTCTTAAGGACTGATCAGATAGTTCACAGTTTGGTTAGTGATACCAATACTTTTAGAGAAAACAGTTTTACTGTAACTTCCATAATAAACCCTTCAAGGGATACCAATGCTATAAGTATCTTGTGAATAAAAGTTTGAAAAACAAAGGCTAACATTAGCCATATATATGTATTTGGTAAGTCCATATTACATCACAAAGTTGCATATTGAGCACATGTTTATTCATGAACCAAGTGTGAAATAGAAGTTTAATACCCCATAAGATGGTCAACATTTGATGGATTTTGATGAAAATTGTAGTCATTTTCTGGACTTTTAAAGCTTTTTGTCTTCATATATCCAACAATATGTATTTTTCATGTCACCAGACTTTTTAAAGTGTGATCTTTCGTGCAATATGTAGTTTTATGTAATCAAACTGAAGATTGAACATAACTCTTGTATGAGGCAGGGCCCTTAAGTCAATAGTTGATACCTAACACATGAACCAAGTTAAACATCCACAAAAGTTTTGATTTTAAAATGCATTAAGTCGTCATCTCATTAACAAGGTAACAGTTTCAGGATCTTGTCAACTTTTGTTTAAGGTTAGTAAAATCTATTTCTCTCCTACTTACTAATTTTATTTTCAGTAAGTGTTACACAAACTGTTTTATTTGTCAAAGCTTAAAGTATCTTTCAGGCATTGCTTAAGTGGCATTTGTTGGGGGTCTTACTTGAAGGAGGACAAATTTTCAGAATATGTCATCCAAACCATAGAGAAGCTCCTGTTTCCAACTCTTTTGAAGATTGGTTTCTTTTTTAAGAAAGTCCTGCAGGTTTAGGGCACAGAGTATGATGCAGCATGGGCACATAACTGCACTATTCCTTTGCTGAACTTTTAATACCTTGTTTGTGATAGAAATTGATACTGCTGGAATTTTTAAATATTTTTCTGTATAGACCTAGTATAAACCTATATGCCATAAGTATGGCAAATAAAGTTATTTAATATTTCATTAAGTGATATCAACATTGCAAATAAATATGAAGGCCATGTCTGATCAAAATTGCCCAGATGACAGAGATTTTTCCTTTTGCATTGCAGAAAATATATAAAGTTAAACAAAAACATAAATACAAAAGTTACTTCATTTTAAAATGCAACATGCTATTCAGTATGGGTGTGAACTTAACAAATGACGGCGCTTTAAAGATACATCTTTTTCAGGACTATTCATTGATGGGTGTACAATATTACTGGACTTTATAAGTACTACACTAATACAGAAT
This sequence comes from Holothuria glaberrima, assembly GCA_009936505.3. NCBI lineage: Eukaryota > Metazoa > Echinodermata > Holothuroidea > Aspidochirotida > Holothuriidae > Holothuria > Holothuria glaberrima. The sequence goes on along the minus strand of WURT03076727.1, from coordinate 5,234 downwards.
AGGTTATGTTTTCATGTCCCAAGTTGAAAACTTCAAATTCAAGAGATTTGAGAGAGAAGTTGAATTAGTAACAGTATCAGTTACTAAATTTAAATAATGAGATCTACTGCCCAGTTAGGGAAGTTGAAATGCAGGATAACTGCTTATTGCACTGCTCTAGGCCTTAGGCCCAGCCCTATCAGAGATTCTGCTGCAAGGTCACCATTGAAAACTAGTGTCCGCAGATTGGTTGCCAAAGGGTTTTCAGTATGTCTCGGACCCTTTCCACTGAAATGCCTTTTTAACGGTTTTCCCTAAAAGGCTCCTAAATGTGAAATGCTGATATAGGAGCTTTTGAATGATCTGACAGGATCCTCCCTTTTCAGTCAGTGAGACAGCTCATTAACTAAATGGTTGGGTTTGGAACAAAATTTGCTAGTGGGATTGTTTACCTCTTCTGTGCCATGATTGAATTTTTATAGGAAAATGTGAGAAAAGGCATGTAAAATGATGTCTGCTGCAGGGCCCTGATATTCCTACTTCGAGGTCAGCATGACGATATGAAAATATCTGATTAAAGTAATTTTAGTGAGATGGAAGTGGAATTTTACAATGATACAGTAGTAGTGATTACTGGATGATGGGACTTGAGCCTAATGTTAGGCATGTGCCCACTTTGGGTAGCAATACTTGGCCTATAGTTAATACAGTACTACTGTTAAAAGAAGGGGTGGGGTGGTAGCCCACCAGTCGTTAGCAATGGGGACAACTTTCATGTGACATTTTGCAATTGATCTTGGACGGGTCATATGATCAATGGCCAACTGGTTGCCAACTAGGCTTAGATGGATTACTTGACTCTAGAGTTATAACTCCAGTCCAAAATGGAAGTCCAGGAGTGACTCCACTTTCTCTTGAATTGCTTCTCTTAGGGAATGTTCCGTAGTGGTTTAGTTCGGAGGTTTTTGGGAGTGTTATTCCCCAAAAAGCCTAGAACTAAATCTCTGGAGGAGTAGGAAAGAGTCATTGTGAGAGAACATGGTTTAAATTACATGTAAGCAAATGAGGTGTAGCAAGGGGTAGTATATGTCTGTGAAAAGATTTCATACTGTAGAATTTGCAGGTGTGTTGTCGTTTAGGTTTTCATGGAGCATTATAAACAAACCTGGTGCTTTTGATGTTTTTCGTAATTACAAGTTTCTTCAGTTGGCCACTATGATTCTGTGACATCATTTTACACCACAGTCATTGAGAGCCTGTAGTGTAAGTCTACTGGTGTATTAGTTCTTATTGGTAGGCTACTAATGGACAATTTATAGCTCCCATGGCTAACGTTCGTGTAAAGTTATAATACGTCATTGTAGGAGGCGACTCCATTCAGAGTCATGGCAAATAGGACCACGGGTACCCAACTCGAAAAGTATGTTATTGTTAGTTTGTTGTTGTCTTTGAATGTAATGCTACCGTCACTCCAAAGTAGTTCTATCCCGTTCTACCTCTTCTAAAAACGTACTAAAACCGGCTACAATCATGGCAAAATGTGCATTTTGGCTTAAAATACCATGCTAGTTTGAACTGGGTACGCAGTGCCAAACGAGACATACGAGCTATAAACTGACCCGGTCAGTGTGCGTGCTATGTACTGAAATTTAAGCTGCTGCACCATGCTGTAACATGTTTCTAATAGGTTCGTAGTACATCTGTCCCATATTAAGTACGTTATCAATCCGTCTAATTGCAGAAGGGGATGGATGGGATAAATTTTGAGCAGGCTTAAAGTTCTAGAGCACCCTCTCCGTCCGAACCCGTCCATGAAGTTTTTAAACAGTTCCTGCTACATCCACTTTGTTCTTACACAGTTGGAGCCCATTGAACAACATTTTTTTGAACGTATTGAGAACTAGTTTGGTGTGATGCGGTTATAAAAATAATGGTAGTGTTTATTTGTAATGCATACAGATCAGCAAAATATTTGTCACACATGGTAGACTTTTTTGAATGCAGAATTCTGGAAACAAAAACATCCATAGTGAGAAGTATATGGTACTGAAGTATGTATTATGCTTTAGGTACTGTAAAGAAAGAGTTCAAAGTTGGTATTTTTTTCAAGAATTCATGCTCAAAATGCCAGTAGACCAGCTCTTCATTGAATATCATGATCTTTTCAAGTGTAAACCAAATGACAATACAAAAAATGCATTGGAAGCTTTGTATGGAGAACAAACTCATGCTATAGTGTACCTAACTATTGACGACTATTTATGATCATTGTACACCCACATGCACTGTATATGCATGTACCGCTGTAATGTACATCACTGGCAAGCTGATCAAGTCTTGATGGAGATAGCGTCGCGCTGCTTTGCCAGGTATACTAACTTTATCAAATTATAGATGGTACAGTACACATACATGGTCATTTATAGCAACGACAGAAAATTGGTACATGATTGTATTCAATAATAAGTAACCAGCTCTGTGACAAAGTTCAAGAAGACAAAAGTTAATGTCACCTGTTGGCATTTGATAATTGCAGTACCTTTTATTTAGAATGTTAAAATTTAATAATAGTAAGTTCATGTGTGATTATTTAGGACAGGAAACATTTTAGATGTAAAAGTGAGAGTTAAGTTGTTGGTACTATGAGTTCAGTCCTATTAATGTAAATAAAAAAAAAAACAAACATTTATTTCAGCTGAGATTCCAATCAAAGGGTTGCAGATGGCAGAAGTTTCAGTAATCTGCTCATGTGCTCATGATAACTTATATCGCAATTTATATCATGATTTATCGTTTGGTTCAAGAGAAGTTGGTGCAGGACACAAATGTCCCAATTGGACATTAATTCTCTGTAAGTGAGGATCATTGCACATCTTTTAATGTGGGGAAGCCATTTTGGGGGAAGATCAGATGGCTAAGACTAGAGCTGGGATCTAGGGCTCAGAGCCCTGGGCAAAGGGAGTTAGGGATGAAGTGATTTATTGACATTTATGAATTGCATAAAATTGTCATGCAAATAAAGGTTTCTTCCCTTTTCTTTGTCAAGAAATGTGGTTCCCTGCCTTGCCACCTATTGTAATGGACATATGTGCTAAATATTAAGCTGCTTTGCGATAAGACTTCCTTGGGCACAAAATTTATTACCAGCTGATAAATCTGCAGCCAGTACTAAGCATGATAAGGTATCATAGTTTTTTCATTGTTTTTTCATGCAATGCGAAAAAATTGTTACAAAAAAACTGCTTTTATCACCTTCAGATATACTTAAAAAAGCAATTTGGAAATCTTTTCTGTCACATATTGAAACCACATGCTCAACTAATTTGAAAAGCTAAAACCATTGCTGGTATGCTCACGCAGTATTTTTGTAAATTTCTGCAGAAGGAACTTTTTATTTTTGTATTTCTAACTGAAAATTTTGTTTTTGTATTCTTTTACAAGGAAGTGAAGGTTTATTAATAGAAAACATATGTAATATAAAAAAAACATCTGACTTTACAGGAGAGGGATAAAAATGGAGTTGGAGTCTGACTCTTTCAATCCAATTAGTAAATATCTGGAGTAGGAAACTTAGAATGCTAATAAGTCATAGATCTACAGATGATTGACTTAAAAAACAAGTTAAGATTGAATGTGATGGCTTCATTAAATTATGTCTGCCCCACTTATCTTACATATACTACCTTGGAAAGATAATTTCATCTGGGTATTTTTTGGAACATTTTGACAGATTTTGAGGTGTCCTATTTATATTTGAGCTAGTTTGATTGGTTGTAGTTGTTTTTGGATGCAAATGTGGAAATTTGGTATTCCAGCAAAATGTGCAGCATGTTTAGCGCATTGTTACTGAGGGATGTGATTAATTTTTTTGTCGCAGAAGGTACATTACAGTGCTGTAGTCGAGTCTGTATGTTCCAAGTCACGAGTCCCCCAAATTTTGCTGATGATGGGACTCGAGTCCCTGTAATAATCCAATAGGGAGAATTTCCAAGAATTAAATCGAGTCCTTCAAATTCTGTGAGCTGAGTCCCGAGTCCGGACTCGACTGCAGCACTGGTACATTATATTGAATCAAATTTGTGATACGTAATAAGAGCAGCACACAAGTTTTGCTATACAAGCTGGGGAAACTAGATCTGAAAGCTCTGGGATGTATACTGTCTCAATAAGCTCACACAGAAGAGGAATTTCCAATTGCTATTGAAAGATTTATCTCTTTATTTGGGAAGAAGTTGTTTTTTGAAATGCTAGATACCTCTATAACTGTTCCACAGTTACATAACTTCATCAATTTATCCCATTTTCTGCTTGACTTTAAAAAGCCTTTTCTGTTCTCTTTTTTGCACAGAGGCCCATAGGGCTCTGGAACTCTTGGAAGATTATCATTCAAAGCTCACTCAACCTGGAGACCGTCCACTACGAAATGCTATTGAGAGAGTCATCCGTATATTCAAAAGTCGTCTCTTCCAGGCCCTTCTAGGTAAGAAACTAGTAGTGTCAGCTTTGTTTACAGTAGATTTGATTGTGCAAAGTTTGCAGTCAATGTTTCAGTGTTTCCGTCCAGTATACCCAATATCTCTTTAGAAGGTAATCATTTAAGGAAAGAAAATGATTTCTGAGACTAATAATACCTTTAGTTGTATCCACCTTCTTCTGAAAGTATTTTATTTGTCAGATTATATCTTAGACATTGCACCTTAAGTTTTCTGATAAACTTGTGAGAAATGGTGTCTTGTTCATCTTCAAAGAGAAAGATTTGTTTGATTAGTGTTAGTATAAGCTAAATTGGATAATTCTGTGTTTCATAGAAAGTACATTAGAAATGTCGATTCTATGTATACCTGCAAACTGTCATAGACCTTAAAGCAGGCCATTCAGTTGATCAGCTCTTTGCTATTGTAACACTGCAAGGGTTTAAAGGGACTCATTGAGTTGGTTCACAAAATTCATAATTTTTTTCACACCTGTTGAGATTTACTCACATCTTGATGGTAAATGGTTAAACTAAGAGATTCTGCACATCTGACTTACAACTGAAATGACAATGACAGGGTAATTAATGGTTAAAGTCGTTTATTACAAATTCGTGACCAGACACTTTTTACCATTACATAGTAAGCATATGCAATCCCTGTCCACAAGAACTGCAATTTCTCACATTTTTGGTAACTAAAGGGTGTGAAACATGAGAAATGAGGCTAATTAGAAGTATTGTCATGCAATGGTTTCCTTCAAACTCGTCACAAAAATAAACC